>CM074117.1:1895557-2180038 GCA_037178635.1 Bombus dahlbomii
CGTTATACGTTATAAAATAATACTATATAACGTTATACGTTATAAAATAATACTATATAACGTTATACGTTATAAAATAATACCGTATAACGTTATGCCTTATAACGTAACACTACATAGCGTTATACGTTATAAAGCAATGGTATATAACGTTATACGTTATAAAATAATACTATATAACGTTATACTTTATAAAATAATACCGAATAACTTGATACATTATAACGTAATAATATGTAACGTTATAACGTAACACTGTATAACGTTATACGTTATAAAGCAATGCTACATAACGCTTTACGTTATAAAATAATACCGTATAACGTTATACGTTATAACGTAATGCTATATAACGTCATACGTTAGAAAATAATACTATATAACGTTATACGTAATAAAATAATACCATATAACGTTATACGTTATAATTTAAACTATATAACGTTATAACCTAACACTATATAACGTTATACGTTATAAAATAATACTATATAACGTTATACTTTATAAAATAAAACTGTATAACTTTATACGTTATAACGTAACACTACATAACGTAATACGTTATACGGTAATGCTATATAACGTTATACGTTATAAAATAATACCCTATCACGTTATACGGTATAAAATAATACTATATAACGTTATACGCTATAAAATAATACCGTATAACGTTATACGTTATAACGTAATGCTATATAAAGTTATAGCGTAACACAATATAACGTTATACGTTATAACGTAATGCTATATAGCGTTATAACGTAACACAATATAACGTTATACGTTATAAAATAATACCGTATAACGTTATAGCTTATAACGTAATACTATATAACATTATAACGAAACACTATATAACGTTAAACGTTATAGAGTAAAGTTATATAACGTTATACGTTATAAAATAATCCTATATAACGTTTTACGTTATAAAATAATACCGTATAACGTTATACGTTATAACGTAATACTATATAACGTCATACGTTAGAAAATAATACTATATAACGTTATACGTAATAAAATAATACCATATAACGTTATACGTTATAATTTAAACTATATAACTTTATAACCTAACAGTATATAACGTTATACGTTATAAAATAATACTATATAACGTTATAGTTTATAAAATAATACCGCATAACGTTATGCGTTATAACCTAACACTACATAGCGTTATACGTTATAAAGCAATGGTATATAACGTTATACGTTATAAAATAATACTATATAACGTTATACTTTATAAAATAATACCGAATAACGAGACACATTATAACGTAATAATATGTAACGTTATAACGTAACACTGTATAACGTTATACGTTATAAAGCAATGCTACATAACGTTTTACGTTATAAAATAATACCGTATAACGTTATACGTTATAACGTAATGCTATATAGCGTCACACGTTAGAAAATAATAATATATAACGTTATACGTAATTAAATAATACCATATAACGTTATTCGTTATAAAATAATACTATATAACGTTATACGTTATAAAATAATACCGTATAACGTTATACGTTATAACGTATTGCTATATAACGTTATAACGTAACACAATATAACGTTATACGTTATAAAATAATACCGTATATCGTCATACGTTATAACGTAATGCTATATAACGTTATAACGTAACACTATACAACATCATACGTTATAACGTAACACTACATAACGTTATACGTCATAAAATAATGCTATAAAACGTTATACTTTATAAAATAATACTCTATAACGTTGTACGTCATAAAATAATAATATATAACGTTATACGTTATAAAGTAATGCTATATAACGTTATAACGCAACACAATATAACGTTATACGTAATAAAATAATACCGTATATCGTCATACGTCATAACGTAATACTATATAACATTATAACGAAACACTATATAACGTTAAACGTTATAAAGTAAAGTTATATAACGTTATACGTTATAAAATAATCCTATATAACGTTATACGTAATAAAAAAATACCATATAACGTTCTACGTTATAAAATAACACCGTATAACGTTATACGTTATAAAATAAAACTGTATAACGTTATACGTTATAACGTAATGCTATATAACGTCATACGTTAGAAAATAATACTATATAACGTTATACGTTATAAAATAATACCATATGACGTTATACGTTATAAAATAAAACTGTATAACGTTATACGTTATAACGTAACTCTACATAACGTAATAAGTTATACGGTAATGCTATATAACGTTATACATTATAAAATAATACCGTATCACGTTATACGTTATAAAATAATACTATATAACATTATACGCTATAAAATATTGCTGTATAACGTTATACGTTATAACGTAATGCTATATAACGTCATACGTTAGAACATAATACTATATAACGTTATACGTAATTAAATAATACCATTAAACGTTATACGTTATAAAATAATACTATATAACGTTATACGTTTTAAAATAATACCGTATGACGTTATACGATATAACGTAATGCTATATAACGTTATAACGTAACACAATATAACGTTATACGTTATAAAATAATACCGTATAACGTTATAGGTTATAACGCAATACTATATAACATTATAACGAAACACTATATAACGTTAAACGTTATAAAGTAACACTACATAACGTTATACGTCATAAAATAATGCTATAAAACGTTATACTTTATAAAATAATACTATATAACGTTATACGTTATAAAATAATACTATATAACGTTATAAGTCATAAAATAATGCTATAAAACGTTATAATTATAAAATAATACTATATAACGGTATACGTTATAAAATAATCCTATATAACGTTATACGTTACAAAATAATACCGTATAACGTTATAGGTTATAACGTAATACTACATAACATTATAACGTAACACTATATAACGCTATACATTATAAACTAATACTATATAACGTTATACCTTATAACGTAATGCTATATAGCGTTATAACGTAACACAACATAACGTTATACGTTATAAAATAATACCGTATAACGTTATAGGTTATAACGTAATACTATATAACATTATAACGAAGCACTATATAACGTTAAACGTTATAAAGTAAAGTTATATAACGTTATACGTTATAAAATAATCCTATATAACGTTATACGTTATAAAATAATCCTATATAACGTTATACGTTATAAAATAATACCGTATAACGTTATACGTTATAACGTAATGCTATATAACGTTATAGCGTAACACAATATAACGTTATACGTTATAAAATAATACTATATAACGTTATACGTTATAAAATAAAACTGTATAACGTTATACGTTATAACGTAATGCTATATAACGTCATATGTTATAAAATAATACTATATAACGTTATACGTCATAAAATAATACCATATAACATTCTACGTTATAAAATAATACCGTATAACGTTATACGTTATAACGTAATGCTATATAACGTCATACGTTAGAAAATAATACTATATGACGTTATACGTTATAAAATAATACTATATAACGTTATACGTTATAAAATAATACTATATAACGTTATACGTTATAAAATAATACCGTATAACGTTATGCCTTATAACGTAACACTACATAGCGTTATACGTTATAAAGCAATGGTATATAACGTTATACGTTATAAAATAATACTATATAACGTTATACTTTATAAAATAATACCGAATAACTTGATACATTATAACGTAATAATATGTAACGTTATAACGTAACACTGTATAACGTTATACGTTATAAAGCAATGCTACATAACGCTTTACGTTATAAAATAATACCGTATAACGTTATACGTTATAACGTAATGCTATATAACGTCATACGTTAGAAAATAATACTATATAACGTTATACGTAATAAAATAATACCATATAACGTTATACGTTATAATTTAAACTATATAACGTTATAACCTAACACTATATAACGTTATACGTTATAAAATAATACTATATAACGTTATACTTTATAAAATAAAACTGTATAACGTTATACGTTATAACGTAACACTACATAACGTAATACGTTATACGGTAATGCTATATAACGTTATACGTTATAAAATAATACCCTATCACGTTATACGGTATAAAATAATACTATATAACGTTATACGCTATAAAATAATACCGTATAACGTTATACGTTATAACGTAATGCTATATAAAGTTATAGCGTAACACAATATAACGTTATACGTTATAACGTAATGCTATATAGCGTTATAACGTAACACAATATAACGTTATACGTTATAAAATAATACCGTATAACGTTATAGGTTATAACGTAATACTATATAACATTATAACGAAACACTATATAACGTTAAACGTTATAGAGTAAAGTTATATAACGTTATACGTTATAAAATAATCCTATATAACGTTTTACGTTATAAAATAATACCGTATAACGTTATACGTTATAACGTAATACTATATAACGTCATACGTTAGAAAATAATACTATATAACGTTATACGTAATAAAATAATACCATATAACGTTATACGTTATAATTTAAACTATATAACTTTATAACCTAACAGTATATAACGTTATACGTTATAAAATAATACTATATAACGTTATAGTTTATAAAATAATACCGCATAACGTTATGCGTTATAACGTAACACTACATAGCGTTATACGTTATAAAGCAATGGTATATAACGTTATACGTTATAAAATAATACTATATAACGTTATACTTTATAAAATAATACCGAATAACGAGACACATTATAACGTAATAATATGTAACGTTATAACGTAACACTGTATAACGTTATACGTTATAAAGCAATGCTACATAACGTTTTACGTTATAAAATAATACCGTATAACGTTATACGTTATAACGTAATGCTATATAGCGTCATACGTTAGAAAATAATACTATATAACGTTATACGTAATTAAATAATACCATATAACGTTATTCGTTATAAAATAATACTATATAACGTTATACGTTATAAAATAATACCGTATAACTATGTACGTCATAAAATAAAACCGTATTACGTTATACGTTTTAACGTAATGCTATATAACGTTATAACATAACACAATATAACGTTATACGTTATAAAATAATACCGTATAACGTTATAGGTTACAACGTAATACTATATAACATTATAACCTAACACTATATAACATCATACGTTATAACGTAACACTACATAACGTTATACGTCATAAAATAATGCTATAAAACGTTATACTTTATAAAATAATACTCTATAACGTTATACGTTATAAAATAATACCATATAACATTACACGTTATCAAATAATAATATATAACGTTATACGTTATAAAATAATACCGTATAACGTTATACGTTATAACGTATTGCTATATAACCTTATAACGTAACACAATATAACGTTATACGTTATAAAATAATACCGTATATCGTCATACGTTATAACGTAATGCTATATAACGTTATAACGTAACACTATACAACAGCATACGTTATAACGTAACACTACATAACGTTATACGTCATAAAATAATGCTATAAAACGTTATACTTTATAAAATAATACTCTATAACGTTATACGTCATAAAATAATAATATATAACGTTATACGTTATAAAATAAAACTGTATAACGTTATACGTTATAACGTAATGCTATATAACGTCATACGTTAGAAAATAATACTATATAACGTTATACGTAATAAAATAATACCATATAACGTTATACGTTATAATTTAAACTATATAACGTTATAACCTAACACTATATAACGTTATACGTTATAAAATAATACTATATAACGTTATACTTTATAAAATAAAACTGTATAACGTTATACGTTATAACGTAACACTACATAACGTAATACGTTATACGGTAATGCTATATAACGTTATACGTTATAAAATAATACCGTATCACGTTATACGGTATAAAATAATACTATATAACGTTATACGCTATACAATAAAGCTGTATAACGTTATACGTTCTAACGTAATGCTATATAACGTCATACGTTAGAAAATAATACTATATAACGTTATACGTAATTAAATAATACCATATAACGTTATAGGTTATAAAATAATACTATATAACGTTATACGTTTCAAAATAATACCGTATAACGATATACGATATAACGTAATGCTATATAACGTTATAACGTAACACAATATAACGTTATACGTTATAAAATAATACCGTATAACGTTATAGGTTATAAAGTAATACTATATAACATTATAACGTAACACTATATAACGCTATACATTATAAACTAATACTATATAACGTTATACGTTATAAAGTAATGCTATATAACGTTATAACGCAACACAATATAACGTTATACGTAATAAAATAATACCGTATATCGTCATACGTCATAACGTAATACTATATAACATTATAACGAAACACTATATAACGTTAAACGTTATAAAGTAAAGTTATATAACGTTATACGTTATAAAATAATCCTATATAACGTTATACGTTATAAAATAATACCGTATAACGTTATACGTTATAACGTAATGCTATATAACGTTATAGCGTAACACAATATAACGTTATACGTTATAAAATAATACCGTATATCGTCATACGTCATAACGTAATACTATATAACATTATAACGTAACACTATATAACATCATACGTTATAACGTAACACTACATAACGTTATACGTTATAAAGCAATGCTATATAACGTTATAAGTTATAAAATAATACTATATAATGTAATGCGTTTTAACGTAATACCATATAACATTATAACGAAACACTATATAACGTTAAACGTTATAAAGTAAAGTTATATAACGTTATACGTTATAAAATAATCCTATATAACGTTATACGTAATAAAAAAATACCATATAACGTTCTACGTTATAAAATAACACCGTATAACGTTATACGTTATAAAATAATACCGTATAACGTTATAGGTTATAACGTAATACTATATAACATTATAACGAAACACTATATAACGTTAAACGTTATAGAGTAAAGTTATATAACGTTATACGTTATAAAATAATCCTATATAACGTTTTACGTTATAAAATAATACCGTATAACGTTATACGTTATAACGTAATACTATATAACGTCATACGTTAGAAAATAATACTATATAACGTTATACGTAATAAAATAATACCATATAACGTTATACGTTATAATTTAAACTATATAACTTTATAACCTAACACTATATAACGTTATACGTTATAAAATAATACTATATAACGTTATAGTTTATAAAATAATACCGCATAACGTTATGCGTTATAACGTAACACTACATAGCGTTATACGTTATAAAGCAATGGTATATAACGTTATACGTTATAAAATAATACTATATAACGTTATACTTTATAAAATAATACCGAATAACGAGACACATTATAACGTAATAATATGTAACGTTATAACGTAACACTGTATAACGCTATACGTTATAAAGCAATGCTACATAACGTTTTACGTTATAAAATAATACCGTATAACGTTATACGTTATAACGTAATGCTATATAGCGTCATACGCTAGAAAATAATACTATATAACGTTATACGTAATTAAATAATACCATATAACGTTATTCGTTATAAAATAATACTATATAACGTTATACGTTATAAAATAATACCGTATAACTATGTACGTCATAAAATAAAACCGTATTACGTTATACGTTTTAACGTAATGCTATATAACGTTATAACATAACACAATATAACGTTATACGTTATAAAATAATACCGTATAACGTTATAGGTTACAACGTAATACTATATAACATTATAACCTAACACTATATAACATCATACGTTATAACGTAACACTACATAACGTTATACGTCATAAAATAATGCTATAAAACGTTATACTTTATAAAATAATACTCTATAACGTTATACGTTATAAAATAATACTATATAACATTACACGTTATCAAATAATAATATATAACGTTATACGTTATAAAATAATACCGTATAACGTTATACGTTATAACGTATTGCTATATAACGTTATAACGTAACACAATATAACGTTATACGTTATAAAATAATACCGTATATCGTCATACGTTATAACGTAATGCTATATAACGTTATAACGTAACACTATACAACATCATACGTTATAACGTAACACTACATAACGTTATACGTCGTAAAATAATGCTATAAAACGTTATACTTTATAAAATAATACTCTATAACGTTATACGTCATAAAATAATAATATATAACGTTATACGTTATAAAATAAAACTGTATAACGTTATACGTTATAACGTAATGCTATATAACGTTATAACGTAACACAATATAACGTTATACGTTATAAAATAATACCGTATATCGTCATACGTTATAACGTAATACCATATAACGTTATAACGTAACACTATATAACATCATACGTTATAACGTAACACTACATAACGTTATACGTCATAAAATAATGCTATAAAACGTTATAATTATAAAATAATACTATATAACGTTATACGTTATAAAATAATACTATATAACGTTATACGCTATAAAATAAAGCTGTATAACGATATACGTTATAACGTAATGCTATATAACGTCATACGTTAGAAAATAATACTATATAACGTTATACGTTATAAAATAATAATATATAACGTTATACGTTATAAAATAAAACTGTATAACGTTATACGTTGTAACGTAATGCTATATAACGTCATACGTTAGAAAATAATACTATATAACGTTATACGTAATAAAATAATACCATATAACGTTATACGTTATAACTTAAACTATATAACATTATAACCTAACACTATATAACGTTATACGTTATAAAATAATACTATATAACGTTATACTTTATATAATAATACTCTATAACGTTATACGTTATAAAATAATACTATATAACGTTATACGTTATAAAATAAAACTGTATAACGTTATACGTTATAACGTAACACTACATAACGTAATACGTTATACGGTAATGCTATATAACGTTATACGTTATAGAATAATACCGTATCACGTTATACGTTATAAAATAATACTATATAACATTATACGCTATAAAATAAAGCTGTATAACGTTATACGTTATAACGTAATGCTATATAACGTCATAGGTTAGAAAATAATACTATATAACGTTATACGTAATTAAATAATACCATATAACGTTATACGTTATAAAATAATACTATATAACGTTATACGTTTTAAAATAATACCATATGACGTTATACGATATAACATAATGCTATATAACGTTATAACGTAACACAATAAAACGTTATACGTTATAAAATAATACCGTATAACGTTATAGGTTATAACGTAATACTATATAACATTATAACGGAACACTATATAACGTTAAACGTTATAAAGTAAAGTTATATAACGTTATACGTTATAAAATAATCCTATATAACGTTATACGTTACAAAATAATACCGTATAACGTTATAGGTTATAACGTAATACTATATAACATTATAACGTAACACTATATAACCCTATACATTATAAACTAATACTATATAACGTTATACGTTATAACGTAATACTATATAACGTTATAACGTAACACAATATAACGTTATACGTTATAAAATAATACCGTATAACGTTATAGGTTATAACGTAATACTATATAACATTATAACGAAACACTATATAACGTTAAACGTTATAAAGTAAAGTTATATAACGTTATACGTTATAAAATAATCCTATATAACGTTATACGTTATAAAATAATACCGTATAACGTTATACGTTATAACGTAATGCTATATAACGTTATAACGTAACACAATGTTACGTTATACGTTATAAAATAATACCGTATATCGTAATACGTTACAACGTAATACTATATAACATTATAACGTAACACTATATAACATCATACGTTATAACGTAACACTACATAACGTTATGCGTCATAAAATAATGCTATAAAACGTTATACTTTATAAAATAATACTCTATAACGTTATACGTTATACAATAATACTATATAACGTTATACGTTATAAAATAAAACTGTATAACGTTATACGTTATAACGTAATGCTATATAACGTCATACGTTAGAAAATAATACTATATGACGTTATACGTTATAAAATAATACTATATAACGTTATACGTTATAAAATAATACTATATAACGTTATACGTTATAAAATAATACCGTATAACGTTATGCGTTATAACGTAACACTACATAGCGTTATACGTTATAAAGCAATGGTATATAACGTTATACGTTATAAAATAATACTATATAACGTTATACTTTATAAAATAATACCGAATAACGTGACACATTATAACGTAATAATATGTAACGTTATAACGTAACACTGTATAACGTTATACGTTATAAAGCAATGCTACATAACGTTTTACATTATAAAATAATACCGTATAACGTTATACGTTATAACGTAATGCTATATAACGTCATACGTTAGAAAATAATACTATATAAAGTTATACGTAATTAAATAATACCATATAACGTTATACGTTATAAAATAATACTATATAACGTTATACGTTATAAAATAATACCGTATAACTATGTACGTCATAAAATAAAACCGTATTACGTTATACGTTTTAACGTAATGCTATATAACGTTATAACATAACACAATATAACGTTATACGTTATAAAATAATACCGTATAACGTTATAGGTTACAACGTAATACTATATAACATTATAACCTAACACTATATAACATCATACGTTATAACGTAACACTACATAACGTTATACGTCATAAAATAATGCTATAAAACGTTATACTTTATAAAATAATACTCTATAACGTTATACGTTATAAAATAATACTATATAACATTACACGTTATCAAATAATAATATATAACGTTATACGTTATAAAATAATACCGTATAACGTTATACGTTATAACGTATTGCTATATAACGTTATAACGTAACACAATATAACGTTATACGTTATAAAATAATACCGTATATCGTCATACGTTATAACGTAATGCTATATAACGTTATAACGTAACACTATATAACATCATACGTTATAACGTAACACTACATAACGTTATACGTCATTAAATAATGCTATAAAACGTTATACTTTATAAAATAATACTCTATAACGTTATACGTCATAAAATAATAATATATAACGTTATACGTTATAAAATAAAACTGTATAACGTTATGCGTTATAACGTAACACTACATAGCGTTATACGTTATAAAGCAATGGTATATAAAGTTATACGTTATAAAATAATACTATATAACGTTATACTTTATAAAATAATACCGAATAACGTGACACATTATAACGTAATAATATGTAACGTTATAACGTAACACTGTATAACGTTATACGTTATAAAGCAATGCTACATAACGTTTTACGTTATAAAATAATACCGTATAACGTTATACGTTATAACGTAATGCTATATAACGTCATACGTTAGAAAATAATACTATATAAAGTTATACGTAATTAAATAATACCATATAACGTTATACGTTATAAAATAATACTATATAACGTTATACGTTATAAAATAATACCGTATAACTATGTACGTCATAAAATAAAACCGTATTACGTTATACGTTTTAACGTAATGCTATATAACGTTACAACATAACACAATATAACGTTATACGTTATAAAATAATACCGTATAACGTTATAGGTTACAACGTAATACTATATAACATTATAACCTAACACTATATAACATCATACGTTATAACGTAACACTACATAACGTTATACGTCATAAAATAATGCTATAAAACGTTATACTTTATAAAATAATACTCTATAACGTTATACGTTATAAAATAATACTATATAACATTACACGTTATCAAATAATAATATATAACGTTATACGTTATAAAATAATACCGTATAACGTTATACGTTATAACGTATTGCTATATAACGTTATAACGTAACACAATATAACGTTATACGTTATAAAATAATACCGTATATCGTCATACGTTATAACGTAATGCTATATAACGTTATAACGTAACACTATATAACATCATACGTTATAACGTAACACTACATAACGTTATACGTCATAAAATAATGCTATAAAACGTTATACTTTATAAAATAATACTCTATAACGTTATACGTCATAAAATAATAATATATAACGTTATACGTTATAAAATAAAACTGTATAACGTTATACGTTATAACGTAATGCTATATAACGTCATACGTTAGAAAATAATACTATATAACGTTATACGTAATAAAATAATACCATATAACGTTATACGTTATAATTTAAACTATATAACGTTATAACCTAACACTATATAACGTTATACGTTATAAAATAATACTATATAACGTTATACTTTATAAAATAAAACTGTATAACGTTATACGTTATAACGTAACACTACATAACGTAATACGATATACGGTAATGCTATATAACGTTATACGTTATAAAATAATACCGTATCACGTTATACGGTATGAAATAATACTATATAACGTTATACGCTATAAAATAAAGCTGTATAACGTTATACGTTCTAACGTAATGCTATATAACATCATACGTTAGAAAATAATACTATATAACGTTATACGTAATTAAATAATACCATATAACGTTATACGTTATAAAATAATACTATATAACGTTATACGTTTTAAAGTAATACCGTATAACGATATACGATATAACGTAATGCTATATAACGTTATAACGTAACACAATATAACGTTATACGTTATAAAATAATACCGTATAACGTTATAGGTTATAAAGTAATACTATATAACATTATAACGTAACACTATATAACGCTATGCATTATAAACTAATACTATATAACGTTATACGTTATAACGTAATGCTATATAACGTTATAACGTAACACAATATAACGTTATACGTAATAAAATAATACCGTATAACGTAATGCGTTATAACGTAATACTATATAACATTATAACGAAACACTATATAACGTTAAACGTTCTAAAGTAAAGTTATATAACGTTATACGTTATAAAATAATCCTATATAACGTTATACGTTATAAAATAATACCGTATAACGTTATACGTTATAACGTAATGCTATATAACGTTATAGCGTAACACAATATAACGTTATACGTTATAAAATAATACCGTATATCGTCATACGTCATAACGTAATACTATATAACATTATAACGTAACACTATATAACATCATACGTTATAACGTAACACTACATAACGTTATACTTCATAAAATAATGCTATAAAACGTTATACTTTATAAAATAATACTATATAACGTTATACGTTATAAAATAATACTATATAACGTTATACGTTATAAAATAAAACTGTATAACGTTATACGTTATAACGTAATGCTATATAACGTCATATGTTATAAAATAATACTATATAACGTTATACGTCATAAAATAATACCATATAACATTCTACGTTATAAAATAATACCGTATAACGTTATACGTTATAACGTAACACTACATAGCGTTATACGTTATAAAGCAATGCTATATAACGTTATACGTTATAAAATAATACTATATAACGTAATGCGTTTTAACGTAATACCATATAACATTATAACGAAACACTATATAACGTTAAACGTTATAAAGTAAAGTTATATAACGTTATACGTTATAAAATAATCCTATATAACGTTATACGTAATAAAATAATACCATATAACGTTCTACGTTATAAAATAACACCTTATTACGTTATACGTTATAACGTAATGCTATATAACGTTATAACGTAACACAATAAAACGTTATACGTTATAAAATAATATCGTATATCGTCATACGTCACAACGTAATACTATATAACATTATAACGTAACACTATATAACATCATACGTTATAACGTAACACTACATAACGTTATACGTCATAAAATAATGCTATAAAACGTTATACTTTATAAAATAATACTATATAACGTTATACGTTATAAAATAATACTATATAACGTTATAAGTCATAAAATAATGCTATAAAACGTTATAATTATAAAATAATACTATATAACGGTATACGTTATAAAATAATCCTATATAACGTTATACGATACAAAATAATACCGTATAACGTTATAGGTTATAACGTAATACTATATAACATTATAACGTAACACTATATAACGCTATACATTATAAACTAATACTATATAACGTTATACGTTAAACGTAATGCTATATAGCGTTATTACGTAACACAATATAAAGTTATACGTTATAAAATAATACCGTATAACGTTATAGGTTATAACGTAATACTATATAACATTATAACGAAACACTATATAACGTTAAACGTTATAAAGTAAAGTTATATAACGTTATACGTTATAAAATAATCCTGTATAACGTTATACGTTATAAAATATTACCGTATAACGTTATACGTTATAACGTAATGCTATATAACGTTATAGCGTAACACAATATAACGTTATACGTTATAAAATAATACCGTATATCGTCATACGTCATAACGTAATACTATATAACATTATAACGTAACACTATATAACATCATACGTTATAACGTAACACTACATAACGTTATACTTCATAAAATAATGCTATAAAACGTTATACTTTATAAAATAATACTATATAACGTTATACGTTATAAAATAATACTATATAACGTTATACGTTATAAAATAAAACTGTATAACGTTATACGTTATAACGTAATGCTATATAACGTCATATGTTATAAAATAATACTATATAACGTTATACGTCATAAAATAATACCATATAACATTCTACGTTATAAAATAATACCGTATAACGTTATACGTTATAACGTATTGCTATATAACGATATAACGTAACACAATATAACGTTATACGTTATAAAATAATACCGTATATCGTCATACGTTATAACGTAATGCTATATAACGTTATAACGTAACACTATATAACATCATACGTTATAACGTAACACTACATAACGTTATACGTCATAAAATAATGCTATAAAACGTTATACTTTATAAAATAATACTCTATAACGTTATACGTCATAAAATAATAATATATAACGTTATACGTTATAAAATAAAACTGTATAACGTTATACGTTATAACGTAATGCTATATAACGTCATACGTTAGAAAATAATACTATATAACGTTATACGTAATTAAATAATACCATATAACGTTATATGTTATAAAATAATACTATATAACGTTATACGTTTTAAAATAATACCGTATAACGATATACGATATAACATAATGCTATATAACGTTATAACGTAACACAATATAACGTTATACGTTATAAAATAATACCGTATATCGTCATACGTCATAACGTAATACTATATAACATTATAACGTAACACTATATAACATCATACGTTATAACGTAACACTACATAACGTTATACTTCATAAAATAATGCTATAAAACGTTATACTTTATAAAATAATACTATATAACGTTATACGTTATAAAATAATACTATATAACGTTATACGTTATAAAATAAAACTGTATAACGTTATACGTTATAACGTAATGCTATATAACGTCATATGTTATAAAATAATACTATATAACGTTATACGTCATAAAATAATACCATATAACATTCTACGTTATAAAATAATACCGTATAACGTTATACGTTATAACGTAATGCTACATAACGTGATTCGTTAGAAAATAATGCTATATGACGTTATACGTTATAAAATAATACCGTATAACGTTATAGGTTATAACGTAATACTACATAACATTATAACGAAACAC
Organism: Bombus dahlbomii; assembly: GCA_037178635.1. Classification (NCBI taxonomy): domain Eukaryota; kingdom Metazoa; phylum Arthropoda; class Insecta; order Hymenoptera; family Apidae; genus Bombus; species Bombus dahlbomii. The sequence continues at coordinate 1,911,518 of CM074117.1, forward strand.
TATATAACGTTAAACGTTATAAAGTAAAGTTATATAACGTTATACGTTATAAAATAATCCTATATAACGTTATACGTTATAAAATAATACCGTATAACGTTATACGTTATAACGTAATGCTATATAACGTTATAACGTAACACAATATATCGTTATACGTTATAAAATAATACCGTATATCGTCATACGTCATAACGTAATACTATATAACATTATAACGCAACACTATATAACATCATACGTTATAACGTAACACTACATAACGTTATACTTCATAAAATAATGCTATAAAACGTTATACTTTATAAAATAATACTATATAACGTTATACGTTATAAAATAATACTATATAACGTTATACGTTATAAAATAAAACTGTATAACGTTATACGTTATAACGTAATTCTATATAACGTCATATGTTATAAAATAATACTATATAACGTTATACGTCATAAAATAATACCATATAACATTCTACGTTATAAAATAATACCGTATAACGTTATACGTTATAACGTAATGCTATATAACGTCATTCGTTAGAAAATAATACTATATGACGTTATACGTTATAAAATAATACTATATAACGTTATACGTTATAAAATAATACTATATAACGTTATACGTTATAAAATAATACCGTATAACGTTATGCGTTATAACGTAACACTACATAGCGTTATACGTTATAAAGCAATGGTATATAACGTTATACGTTATAAAATAATACTATATAACGTTATACTTTATAAAATAATACCGAATAACGTGATACATTATAACGTAATAATACTTAACGTTATAACATAACACTGTATAACGTTATACGTTATAAAGCAATGCTACATAACGTTTTACGTTATAAAATAATACCGTATAACGTTATACGTTATAACGTAACACTACATAACGTAATACGTTATACGGTAATGCTATATAACGCTATACGTTATAAAATAATACCGTATAACGTTATACGTTATAACGTAATGCTATATAACGTCATACGTTAGAAAATAATACTATATAACGTTATACGTAATTAAATAATACCATATAACGTTATACGTTATAAAATAATACTATATAACGTTATACGTTATAAAATAATACCGTATAACTATGTACGTCATAAAATAAAACCGTATTATGTTATACGTTTTAACGTAATGCTATATAACGTTATAACATAACACAATATAACGTTATACGTTATAAAATAATACCGTATAACGTTATAGGTTACAACGTAATACTATATAACATTATAACCTAACACTATATAACATCATACGTTATAACATAACACTACATAACGTTATACGTCATAAAATAATGCTATAAAACGTTATACTTTATAAAATAATACTCTATAGCGTTATACGTTATAAAATAATACTATATAACATTACACGTTATCAAATAATAATATATAACGTTATACGTTATAAAATAATACCGTATAACGTTATACGTTATAACGTATTGCTATATAACGATATAACGTAACACAATATAAGGTTATACGTTATAAAATAATACCGTATATCGTCATACGTTATAACGTAATGCTATATAACGTTATAACGTAACACTATATAACATCATACGTTATAACGTAACACTACATAACGTTATACGTCATAAAATAATGCTATAAAACGTTATACTTTATAAAATAATACTCTATAACGTTATACGTCATAAAATAATAATATATAACGTTATACGTTATAAAATAAAACTGTATAACGTTATACGTTATAACGTAATGCTATATAACGTCATACGCTAGAAAATAATACTATATAACGTTATACGTAATAAAATAATACCATATAACGTTATACGTTATAATTTAAACTATATAACGTTATAACCTAACACTATATAACGTTATACGTTATAAAATAATACTATATAACGTTATACTTTATAAAATAAAACTGTATAACGTTATACGTTATAACGTAACACTACATAGCGTTATACGTTATAAAGCAATGGTATATAAAGTTATACGTTGTAAAATAATACTATATAACGTTATACTTTATAAAATAATACCGAATAACGTGACACATTATAACGTAATAATATGTAACGTCATAACGTAACACTATATAACGTTATACGTTATAAAATAATACTATATAACGTTATACTTTATAAAATAAAACTGTATAACGTTATACGTTATAACGTAATGCTATATAATGTTATAACCTAACACTATATAACGTTATACGTAATAAAATAATACCGTATAACGTAATGCGTTATAACGTAATACTATATAACATTATAACGAAACACTATATAACGTTAAACGTTATAAAGTAAAGTTATATAACGTTATACGTTATAAAATAATCCTATATAACGTCATACGTCATAAAATAATACCGTATAACGTTATACGTTATAACGTAATGCTATATAACGTTATAACGTAACACTATATAACATCATACGTTATAACGTAACACTACATAACGTTATACGTCATAAAATAATGCTATAAAACGTTATACTTTATAAAATAATACTCTATAACGTTATACGTCATAAAATAATAATATATAACGTTATACGTTATAAAATAAAACTGTATAACGTTATACGTTATAACGTAATGCTATATAACGTCATACGTTAGAAAATAATACTATATAACGTTATACGTAATAAAATAATACCATATAACGTTATACGTTATAATTTAAACTATATAACGTTATAACCTAACACTATATAACGTTATACGTTATAAAATAATACTATATAACGTTATACTTTATAAAATAAAACTGTATAACGTTATACGTTATAACGTAACACTACATAGCGTTATACGTTATAAAGCAATGGTATATAAAGTTATACGTTATAAAATAATACTATATAACGTTATACTTTATAAAATAATACCGAATAACGTGACACATTATAACGTAATAATATGTAACGTTATAACGTAAGACTATATAACGTTATACGTTATAAAATAATACTATATAACGTTATACTTTATAAAATAAAACTGTATAACGTTATACGTTATAACGTAATGCTATATAACGTTATAACCTAACACTATATAACGTTATACGTAATAAAATAATACCGTATAACGTAATGCCTTATAACGTAATACTATATAACATTATAACGAAACACTATATAACGTTAAACGTTATAAAGTAAAGTTATATAACGTTATACGTTATAAAATAATCCTATATAACGTTATACGTTATAAAATAATACTATATAACGTAATGCGTTTTAACGTAATACCATATAACATTATAACGAAACACTATATAACGTTAAACGTTATAAAATAAAGTTATATAACGTTATACGTTATAAAATAATCCTATATAACGTTATACGTAATAAAATAATACTATATAACGTTATACGTTATAAAATAAAACTGTATAACGTTATACGTTATAACGTAATGCTGTATAACGTCATATGTTATAAAATAATACTATATAACGTTATACGTTATAAAATAATACTATATAACGTAATGCGTTTTAACGTAATACCATATAACATTATAACGAAACACTATATAACGTTAAACGTTATAAAGTAAAGTTATATAACGTTATACGTTATAAAATAATCCTATATAACGTTATACGTAATAAAATAATACCATATAACGTTATACGTTATAGCGTAAACTATATAACATTATAACCTAACACTATATAACGTTAAACGTAATAAAATAATACCGTATAACGTTATACGTTATAACGTAATGCTATATAAAGTTATAGCGTAACACAATATAACGTTATACGTTATAACGTAATGCTATATAGCGTTATAACGTAACACAATATAACGTTATACGTTATAAAATAATACCGTATAACGTTATAGGTTATAACGTAATACTATATAACATTATAACGAAACACTATATAACGTTAAACGTTATAGAGTAAAGTTATATAACGTTATACGTTATAAAATAATCCTATATAACGTTTTACGTTATAAAATAATACCGTATAACGTTATACGTTATAACGTAATACTATATAACGTCATACGTTAGAAAATAATACTATATAACGTTATACGTAATTAAATAATACCATATAACGTTATACGTTATAAAATAATACTATATAACGTTATACGTTTTAAAATAATACCGTATAACGATATACGATATAACGTAATGCTATATAACGTTATAACGTAACACAATATAACGTTATACGTTATAAAATAATACCGTATAACGTTATAGGTTATAAAGTAATACTATATAACATTATAACGTAACACTATATAACGCTATACATTATAAACTAATACTATATAACGTTATACGTTATAAAGTAATGCTATATAAAGTTATAACGCAACACAATATAACGTTATACGTAATAAAATAATACCGTATATCGTCATACGTCATAACGTAATACTATATAACATTATAACGAAACACTATATAACGTTAAACGTTATAAAGTAAAGTTATATAACGTTATACGTTATAAAATAATCCTATATAACGTTATACGTTATAAAATAATACCGTATAACGTTATACGTTATAACGTAATGCTATATAACGTTATAGCGTAACACAATATAACGTTATACGTTATAAAATAATACCGTATATCGTCATACGTCATAACGTAATACTATATAACATTATAACGTAACACTATATAACATCATACGTTATAACGTAACACTACATAACGTTATACGTTATAAAGCAATGCTATATAACGTTATAAGTTATAAAATAATACTATATAATGTAATGCGTTTTAACGTAATACCATATAACATTATAACGAAACACTATATAACGTTAAACGTTATAAAGTAAAGTTATATAACGTTATACGTTATAAAATAATCCTATATAACGTTATACGTAATAAAAAAATACCATATAACGTTCTACGTTATAAAATAACACCGTATAACGTTATACGTTATAAAATAAAACTGTATAACGTTATACGTTATAACGTAATGCTATATAACGTCATACGTTAGAAAATAATACTATATAACGTTATACGTTATAAAATAATACCATATGACGTTATACGTTATAAAATAATACTATATAACGTTATACGTTATAAAATAATACCGTACAACGTTATACGTTATAACGTAATGCTATATAACGTTATAACGTAACACAATGTTACGTTATACGTTATAAAATAATACCGTATATCGTAATACGTTACAACGTAATACTATATAACATTATAACGTAACACTATATAACATCATACGTTATAACGTAACACTACATAACGTTATGCGTCATAAAATAATGCTATAAAACGTTATACTTTATAAAATAATACTCTATAACGTTATACGTTATACAATAATACTATATAACGTTATACGTTATAAAATAAAACTGTATAACGTTATACGTTATAACGTAATGCTATATAACGTCATACGTTAGAAAATAATACTATATGACGTTATACGTTATAAAATAATACTATATAACGTTATACGTTATAAAATAATACTATATAACGTTATACGTTATAAAATAATACCGTATAACGTTATGCGTTATAACGTAACACTACATAGCGTTATACGTTATAAAGCAATGGTATATAAAGTTATACGTTATAAAATAATACTATATAACGTTATACTTTATAAAATAATACCGAATAACGTGACACATTATAACGTAATAATATGTAACGTTATAACGTAACACTGTATAACATCATACGTTATAACGTAACACTACATAACGTTATACGTCATAAAATAATGCTATAAAACGTTATACTTTATAAAATAATACTCTATAACGTTATACGTCACAAAATAATAATATATAACGTTATACGTTATAAAATAAAACTGTATAACGTTATGCGTTATAACGTAACACTACATAGCGTTATACGTTATAAAGCAATGGTATATAAAGTTATACGTTATAAAATAATACTATATAACGTTATACTTTATAAAATAATACCGAATAACGTGACACATTATAACGTAATAATATGTAACGTTATAACGTAACACTGTATAACGTTATACGTTATAAAGCAATGCTACATAACGTTTTACGTTATAAAATAATACCGTATAACGTTATACGTTATAACGTAATGCTATATAACGTCATACGTTAGAAAATAATACTGTATAAAGTTATACGTAATTAAATAATACCATATAACGTTATACGTTATAAAATAATACTATATAACGTTATACGTTATAAAATAATACCGTATAACTATGTACGTCATAAAATAAAACCGTATTACGTTATACGTTTTAACGTAATGCTATATAACGTTATAACATAACACAATATAACGTTATACGTTATAAAATAATACCGTATAACGTTATAGGTTACAACGTAATACTATATAACATTATAACCTAACACTATATAACATCATACGTTATAACGTAACACTACATAACGTTATACGTCATAAAATAATGCTATAAAACGTTATACTTTATAAAATAATACTCTATAACGTTATACGTTATAAAATAATACTATATAACATTACACGTTATCAAATAATAATATATAACGTTATACGTTATAAAATAATACCGTATAACGTTATACGTTATAACGTATTGCTATATAACGTTATAACGTAACACAATATAACGTTATACGTTATAAAATAATACCGTATATCGTCATACGTTATAACGTAATGCTATATAACGTTATAACGTAACACTATATAACATCATACGTTATAACGTAACACTACATAACGTTATACGTCATAAAATAATGCTATAAAACGTTATACTTTATAAAATAATACTCTATAACGTTATACGTCATAAAATAATAATATATAACGTTATACGTTATAAAATAAAACTGTATAACGTTATACGTTATAACGTAATGCTATATAACGTCATACGTTAGAAAATAATACTATATAACGTTATACGTAATAAAATAATACCATATAACGTTATACGTTATAATTTAAACTATATAACGTTATAACCTAACACTATATAACGTTATACGTTATAAAATAATACTATATAACGTTATACTTTATAAAATAAAACTGTATAACGTTATATGTTATAACGTAACACTACATAACGTAATACGATATACGGTAATGCTATATAACGTTATACGTTATAAAATAATACCGTATCACGTTATACGGTATGAAATAATACTATATAACGTTATACGCTATAAAATAAAGCTGTATAACGTTATACGTTCTAACGTAATGCTATATAACATCATACGTTAGAAAATAATACTATATAACGTTATACGTAATTAAATAATACCATATAACGTTATACGTTATAAAATAATACTATATAACGTTATACGTTTTAAAATAATACCGTATAACGATATACGATATAACGTAATGCTATATAACGTTATACGTTATAAAATAATACCGTATAACGTTATAGGTTATAAAGTAATACTATATAACATTATAACGTAACACTATATAACGCTATACATTATAAACTAATACTATATAACGTTATACGTTATAACGTAATGCTATATAACGTTATAACGTAACACAATATAACGTTATACGTAATAAAATAATACCGTATAACGTAATGCGTTATAACGTAATACTATATAACATTATAACGAAACACTATATAACGTTAAACGTTCTAAAGTAAAGTTATATAACGTTATACGTTATAAAATAATCCTATATAACGTTATACGTTATAAAATAATACCGTATAACGTTATACGTTATAACGTAATGCTATATAACGTTATAGCGTAACACAATATAACGTTATACGTTATAAAATAATACCGTATATCGTCATACGTCATAACGTAATACTATATAACATTATAACGTAACACTATATAACATCATACGTTATAACGTAACACTACATAACGTTATACTTCATAAAATAATGCTATAAAACGTTATACTTTATAAAATAATACTATATAACGTTATACGTTATAAAATAATACTATATAACGTTATACGTTATAAAATAAAACTGTATAACGTTATACGTTATAACGTAATGCTATATAACGTCATATGTTATAAAATAATACTATATAACGTTATACGTCATAAAATAATACCATATAACATTCTACGTTATAAAATAATACCGTATAACGTTATACGTTATAACGTAATGCTATATAACGTCATACGTTAGAAAATAATGCTATATAACGTTATACGTTATAAAATAATACCGTATCACGTTATACGGTATAAAATAATACTATATAACGTTATTCGCTATAAAATAAAGCTGTATAACGTTATACGTTCTAACGTAATGCTATATAACGTCATACGTTAGAAAATAATACTATATAACGTTATACGTAATTAAATAATACCATATAATGTTATACGTTATAAAATAATACTATATAACGTTATACGTTTTAAAATAATACGGTATAACGATATACGATATAACGTAATGCTATATAACGTTATAACGTAACACAATATAACGTTATACGTTATAAAATAATACCGTATAACGTTATAGGTTATAACGTAATACTATATACCATTATAACGTAACACTATATAACGCTATACATTATAAACTAATACTATATAACGTTATACGTTATAACGTAATGCTATATAACGTTATAACGTAACACAATATAACGTTATACGTAATAAAATAATACCGTATAACGTAATGCGTTATAACGTAATACTATATAACATTATAACGAAACACTATATAACGTTAAACGTTATAAAGTAAAGTTATATAACGTTATACGTTATAAAATAATACCGTATAACGTTATACGTTATAACGTAACACTACATAGCGTTATACGTTATAAAGCAATGCTATATAACGTTATACGTAATAAAATAATACCATATAACGTTCTACGTTATAAAATAACACCGTATTACGTTATACGTTATAACGTAATGCTATATAACGTTATAACGTAACACAATAAAACGTTATACGTTATAAAATAATATCGTATATCGTCATACGTCACAACGTAATACTATATAACATTATAACGTAACACTATATAACATCATACGTTATAACGTAACACTACATAACGTTATACGTCATAAAATAATGCTATAAAACGTTATACTTTATAAAATAATACTATATAACGTTATACGTTATAAAATAATACTATATAACGTTATAAGTCATAAAATAATGCTATAAAACGTTATAATTATAAAATAATACTATATAACGGTATACGTTATAAAATAATCCTATATAACGTTATACGATACAAAATAATACCGTATAACGTTATAGGTTATAACGTAATACTATATAACATTATAACGTAACACTATATAACGCTATACATTATAAACTAATACTATATAACGTTATACGTTAAACGTAATGCTATATAGCGTTATAACGTAACACAATATAACGTTATACGTTATAAAATAATACCGTATAACGTTATAGGTTATAACGTAATACTATATAACATTATAACGAAACACTATATAACGTTAAACGTTATAAAGTAAAGTTATATAACGTTATACGTTATAAAATAATCCTGTATAACGTTATACGTTATAAAATATTACCGTATAACGTTATACGTTATAACGTAATGCTATATAACGTTATAGCGTAACACAATATAACGTTATACGTTATAAAATAATACCGTATATCGTCATACGTCATAACGTAATACTATATAACATTATAACGTAACACTATATAACATCATACGTTATAACGTAACACTACATAACGTTATACTTCATAAAATAATGCTATAAAACGTTATACTTTATAAAATAATTCTATATAACGTTATACGTTATAAAATAATACTATATAACGTTATACGTTATAAAATAAAACTGTATAACGTTATACGTTATAACGTAATGCTATATAACGTCATATGTTATAAAATAATACTATATAACGTTATACGTCATAAAATAATACCATATAACATTCTACGTTATAAAATAATACCGTATAACGTTATACGTTATAACGTATTGCTATATAACGATATAACGTAACACAATATAACGTTATACGTTATAAAATAATACCGTATATCGTCATACGTTATAACGTAATGCTATATAACGTTATAACGTAACACTATATAACATCATACGTTATAACGTAACACTACATAACGTTATACGTCATAAAATAATGCTATAAAACGTTATACTTTATAAAATAATACTCTATAACGTTATACGTCATAAAATAATAATATATAACGTTATACGTTATAAAATAAAACTGTATAACGTTATACGTTATAACGTAATGCTATATAACGTCATACGTTAGAAAATAATACTATATAACGTTATACGTAATTAAATAATACCATATAACGTTATATGTTATAAAATAATACTATATAACGTTATACGTTTTAAAATAATACCGTATAACGATATACGATATAACATAATGCTATATAACGTTATAACGTAACACAATATAACGTTATACGTTATAAAATAATACCGTATATCGTCATACGTCATAACGTAATACTATATAACATTATAACGTAACACTATATAACATCATACGTTATAACGTAACACTACATAACGTTATACTTCATAAAATAATGCTATAAAACGTTATACTTTATAAAATAATACTATATAACGTTATACGTTATAAAATAATACTATATAACGTTATACGTTATAAAATAAAACTGTATAACGTTATACGTTATAACGTAATGCTATATAACGTCATATGTTATAAAATAATACTATATAACGTTATACGTCATAAAATAATACCATATAACATTCTACGTTATAAAATAATACCGTATAACGTTATACGTTATAACGTAATGCTACATAACGTCATACGTTAGAAAATAATGCTATATGACGTTATACGTTATAAAATAATACCGTATAACGTTATAGGTTATAACGTAATACTACATAACATTATAACGAAACACTATATAACGTTAAACGTTATAAAGTAAAGTTATATAACGTTATACGTTATAAAATAATCCTATATAACGTTATACGTTATAAAATAATACCGTATAACGTTATACGTTATAACGTAATGCTATATAACGTTATAACGTAACACAATATATCGTTATACGTTATAAAATAATACCGTATATCGTCATACGTCATAACGTAATACTATATAACATTATAACGCAACACTATATAACATCATACGTTATAACGTAACACTACATAACGTTATACTTCATAAAATAATGCTATAAAACGTTATACTTTATAAAATAATACTATATAACGTTATACGTTATAAAATAATACTATATAACGTTATACGTTATAAAATAAAACTGTATAACGTTATACGTTATAACGTAATGCTATATAACGTCATATGTTATAAAATAATACTATATAACGTTATACGTCATAAAATAATACCATATAACATTCTACGTTATAAAATAATACCGTATAACGTTATACGTTATAACGTAATGCTATATAACGTCATTCGTTAGAAAATAATACTATATGACGTTATACGTTATAAAATAATACTATATAACGTTATACGTTATAAAATAATACTATATAACGTTATACGTTATAAAATAATACCGTATAACGTTATGCGTTATAACGTAACACTACATAGCGTTATACGTTATAAAGCAATGGTATATAACGTTATACGTTATAAAATAATACTATATAACGTTATACTTTATAAAATAATACCGAATAACGTGATACATTATAACGTAATAATACTTAACGTTATAACATAACACTGTATAACGTTATACGTTATAAAGCAATGCTACATAACGTTTTACGTTATAAAATAATACCGTATAACGTTATACGTTATAACGTAATGCTATATAACGTCATACGTTAGAAAATAATACTATATAACGTTATAGGTAATAAAATAATACCATATAACGTTATACGTTATAATTTAAACTATATAACGTTATAACCTAACACTATATAACGTTATACGTTATAAAATAATACTATATAACGTTATACTTTATAAAATAAAACTGTATAACGTTATACGTTATAACGTAACACTACATAACGTAATACGTTATACGGTAATGCTATATAACGCTATACGTTATAAAATAATAACCTATCACGTTATACGGTATAAAATAATACTATATAACGTTATACGCTATAAAATAATACCGTATAACGTTATACGTTATAACGTAATGCTATATAACGTTATAGCGTAACACAATATAACGTTATACGTTATAACGTAATGCTATATAGCGTTATAACGTAACACAATATAACGTTATACGTTATAAAATAATACCGTATAACGTTATAGGTTATAACGTAATACTATATAACATTATAACGAAACACTATATAACGTTAAACGTTATAAAGTAAAGTTGTATAACGTTATACGTTATAAAATAATCCTATATAACGTTTTACGTTATAAAATAATACCGTATAACGTTATACGTTATTACGTAATGCTATATAACGTCATACGTTAGAAAATAATACTATATAACGTTATACGTAATAAAATAATACCATATAACGTTATACGTTATAATTTAAACTATATAACGTTATAACCTAACACTATATAACGTTATACGTTATAAAATAATACTATATAACGTTATACTTTATAAAATAAAACTGTATAACGTTATACGTTATAACGTAACACTACATAACGTAATACGTTATACGGTAATGCTATATAACGCTATACGTTATAAAATAATAACCTATCACGTTATACGGTATAAAATAATACTATATAACGTTATACGCTATAAAATAATACCGTATAACGTTATACGTTATAACGTAATGCTATATAACGTTATAGCGTAACACAATATAACGTTATACGTTATAACGTAATGCTATATAGCGTTATAACGTAACACAATATAACGTTATACGTTATAAAATAATACCGTATAACGTTATAGGTTATAACGTAATACTATATAACATTATAACGAAACACTATATAACGTTAAACGTTATAAAGTAAAGTTGTATAACGTTATACGTTATAAAATAATCCTATATAACGTTTTACGTTATAAAATAATACCGTATAACGTTATACGTTATTACGTAATGCTATATAACGTCATACGTTAGAAAATAATACTATATAACGTTATACGTAATAAAATAATACCATATAACGTTATACGTTATAATTTAAACTATATAACGTTATAACCTAACACTATATAACGTTATACGTTATAAAATAATACTATATAACGTTATAGTTTATAAAATAATACCGTATAACGTTATGCGTTATAACGTAACACTACATAGCGTTATACGTTATAAAGCAATGGTATATAAAGTTATACGTTATAAAATAATACTATATAACGTTATACTTTATAAAATAATACCGAATAACGTGACACATTATAACGTAATAATATGTAACGTTATAACGTAACACTGTATAACGTTATACGTTATAAAGCAATGCTACATAACGTTTTACGTTATAAAATAATACCGTATAACGTTATACGTTATAACGTAATGCTATATAACGTCATACGTTAGAAAATAATACTATATAACGTTATACGTAATTAAATAATACCATATAACGTTATACGTTATAAAATAATACTATATAACGTTATACGTTATAAAATAATACCGTATAACTATGTACGTCATAAAATAAAACCGTATTACGTTATACGTTTTAACGTAATGCTATATAACGTTATAACATAACACAATATAACGTTATACGTTATAAAATAATACCGTATAACGTTATAGGTTACAACGTAATACTATATAACATTATATCCTAACACTATATAACATCATACGTTATAACATAACACTACATAACGTTATACGTCATAAAATAATGCTATAAAACGTTATACTTTATAAAATAATACTCTATAGCGTTATACGTTATAAAATAATACTATATAACATTACACGTTATCAAATAATAATATATAACGTTATACGTTATAAAATAATACCGTATAACGTTATACGTTATAACGTATTGCTATATAACGATATAACGTAACACAATATAACGTTATACGTTATAAAATAATACCGTATATCGTCATACGTTATAACGTAATGCTATATAACGTTATAACGTAACACTATATAACATCATACGTTATAACGTAACACTACATAACGTTATACGTCATAAAATAATGCTATAAAACGTTATACTTTATAAAATAATACTCTATAACGTTATACGTCATAAAATAATAATATATAACGTTATACGTTATAAAATAAAACTGTATAACGTTATACGTTATAACGTAATGCTATATAATGTTATAACCTAACACTATATAACGTTATACGTAATAAAATAATACCGTATAACGTAATGCGTTATAACGTAATACTATATAACATTATAACGAAACACTATATAACGTTAAACGTTATAAAGTAAAGTTATATAACGTTATACGTTATAAAATAATCCTATATAACGTTATACGTCATAAAATAATACCGTATAACGTTATACGTTATAACGTAATGCTATATAACGTTATAACGTAACACTATATAACATCATACGTTATAACGTAACACTACATAACGTTATACGTCATAAAATAATGCTATAAAACGTTATACTTTATAAAATAATACTCTATAACGTTATACGTCATAAAATAATAATATATAACGTTATACGTTATAAAATAAAACTGTATAACGTTATACGTTATAACGTAATGCTATATAACGTCATACGTTAGAAAATAATACTATATAACGTTATACGTAATAAAATAATACCATATAACGTTATACGTTATAATTTAAACTATATAACGTTATAACCTAACACTATATAACGTTATACGTTATAAAATAATACTATATAACGTTATACTTTATATAATAAAACTGTATAACGTTATACGTTATAACGTAACACTACATAGCGTTATACGTTATAAAGCAATGGTATATAAAGTTATACGTTATAAAATAATACTATATAACGTTATACTTTATAAAATAATACCGAATAACGTGACACATTATAACGTAATAATATGTAACGTTATAACGTAACACTATATAACGTTATACGTTATAAAATAATACTATATAACGTTATACTTTATAAAATAAAACTGTATAACGTTATACGTTATAACGTAATGCTATATAACGTTATAACCTAACACTATATAACGTTATACGTAATAAAATAATACCGTATAACGTAATGCGTTATAACGTAATACTATATAACATTATAACGAAACACTATATAACGTTAAACGTTATAAAGTAAAGTTATATAACGTTATACGTTATAAAATAATCCTATATAACGTTATACGTTATAAAATAATACTATATAACGTAATGCGTTTTAACGTAATACCATATAACATTATAACGAAACACTATATAACGTTAAACGTTATAAAGTAAAGTTATATAACGTTATACGTTATAAAATAATCCTATATAACGTTATACGTAATAAAATAATACTATATAACGTTATACGTTATAAAATAAAACTGTATAACGTTATACGTTATAACGTAATGCTGTATAACGTCATATGTTATAAAATAATACTATATAACGTTATACGTTATAAAATAATACTATATAACGTAATGCGTTTTAACGTAATACCATATAACATTATAACGAAACACTATATAACGTTAAACGTTATAAAGTAAAGTTATATAACGTTATACGTTATAAAATAATCCTATATAACGTTATACGTAATAAAATAATACCATATAACGTTATACGTTATAGCGTAAACTATATAACATTATAACCTAACACTATATAACGTTAAACGTAATAAAATAATACCGAATAACGTTATACGTTACAACGTAATACTATATGACGATATACGCTGTTAGGTAACACCATATAACGTTATACGTTATAACGTAACACTACATAATGTTATACGTCATCAAATAATGCTATAAAACGTTATAATTATAAAATAATACTATATAACGTTATACGTTATAAAATAATACTATATAACGTTATAAGTCATAAAATAATGCTATAAAACGTTATAATTATAAAATAATACTATATAACGTTATACGTTATAAAATAATACCGTATAACTCTATACGCCATAAAATAAAACCGTATTACGTTATACGTTATAACGTAATACTAAATAACATTATAACGTAACACTATATAACATCATACGTTATAACGTAACACTACATAACGTTATACGTTATAAAATAATACTATATAACATTATAACGTAACACTATATAACGCTATACGTTATAAAATAATACTATATAACGTTATACGTTATAAAATAATACCGTATAACTCTATACGTCATAAAATGAAACCGTATTACGTTATACGTTATAACGTAATGCTATATATCGTTATAACATAACACAATATAACGATATACGTTATAAAATAATACCGTGTAACGTTACAGGTTATATCGTAATACTATATAACATTATAACGTAACACTATATAACGTTATACGTTATAAAATAATACTATATAACATTATATAGTAACACTATATAACGCTATACGTTATAAAATAATACTATATAACGTTATACGTTACAAAATATTACTATAAACCATTATACGTTATCAAATAAGACCGTATAACGTGATACGTTATCACGAAATACTATATAACGTTATAACATAGCACTATATAAAGTTATACCTTATAAACTAACACTATATAACGTTATACGTTATAAAATAATACTATATAACGTTATAAGTCATAAAATAATGCTATAAATCGTTATAATTATAAAATAATACTATATAACGTTATACGTTATAAAATAATACCGTATAACTCTATACGTCATAAAATAAAACCGTATTACGTTATACGTTATAACGTAATACTAAATAGCATTATAACGTAACACTATATAACATCATACGTTATAACGTAACACTACATAACGTTATACGTCATAAAATAATGCTATAAAACGTTATACTTTATAAAATAATACTCTATAAAGTTATACGTTATAAAATAATACTATATAACGTTATACGCTTTAAAATAAAACTGTATAACGTTATACGTTATAAGGTAATGCTATATAACGTCATACGTTAGAAAATAATACTATATAACGTTATACGTAATAAAATAATACCATATAACGTTATATGTTATAAAATAATACTATATAACGTTATACGTTATAAAATAATACCGTATAACGTTATACGTTATAACGTAATGCTATATAACGTTATAACGTAACACAATATAACGTTATACGTTAAAAAATTATACCGTATAACGTTATAGGTTATAACGTAATACTATATAACATTATAACGTAACACTGTATAACGCTATACGTTATAAAATAATACTATATATCGTTATACGTTATAACGTAATGCTATATAACGTTATAACGTAACACAATATAACGATATACGTAATAAAATAATACCGTATAACGTAATGCGTTATATCGTATTACTATATAACATTATAACGAAACACTATATAAAGTTAAACATTATAAAGTAAAGTTATATAACGTCATACGTTATAAAATAATCCTATATAACGTTATACGTTATAAAATTAAACTGTATAATGTTATACGTTATAACGTAATGCTATATAACGTCATACGTTAGAAAATGATACTATATAACGTTATACGTAATAAAATAATACCATATAACGTTATACGTTATGATTTAAACTATATAACGTTATAACCTAACACTATATAACGTTATACGTTATAAAATAATACTATATAACGTTATACTTTATAAAATAATACTCTATAACGTTATACGTTATAAAATAATACTATATAACGTTATACGTTATAAAATAAAACTGTATAACGTTATACGTTATAACGTAACACTACATAACGTTATACGTTATACGGTAATGCTATATAACGTTATACGTTATAAAATAATACCATATAACGTTATACGTTATAGCGTAAACTATATAACGTTATAACCTAACACTATATAACGTTAAACGTCATAAAATAATACCGTATAACGTTATACGTTACAACGTAATACTATATAACGTTATAACGTAACGCTATATGACGATATACGCTGTTAGGTAACACCATATAACGTTATACGTTATAACGTAACACTACATAATGTTATACGTCATCAAATAATGCTATAAAACGTTATAATTATAAAATAATACTATATAACGTTATACGTTATAAAATAATATTATATAACGTTGTAAGTCATAAAATAATGCTATAAAACGTTATAATTATAAAATAATACTATATAACGTTATACGTTATAAAATAATACCGTATAACTCTATACGCCATAAAATAAAACCGTATTACGTTATACGTTATAACGTAATACTAAATAACATTATAACGTAACACTATATAACATCATACGTTATAACGTAACACTACATAACGTTATACGTCATAAAATAATGCTATAAAACGTTATACTTTATAAAATAATACTCTATAACGTTATACGTCATAAAATAATAATATATAACGTTATACGTTATAAAATAAAACTGTATAACGTTATACGTTATAACGTAATGCTATATAACGTCATACGTTAGAAAATAATACTATATAACGTTATACGTAATAAAATAATACCATATAACGTTATATGTTATAAAATAATACTATATAACGTTATACGTTATAAAATAATACCGTATAACGTTATACATTATAGCATAATGCTATATAACGTTATAACGTAACACAATATAACGTTATACGTTATAAAATAATACCATATAACGTTATACGTTATAATTTAAACTATATAACGTTATAACCTAACACTATATAACGTTATACGTAATAAAATAATACTATATAACGTTATACTTTATAAAATAAAACTGTATAACGTTATACGTTATAACGTAATGCTATATAACGTCATATGTTATAAAATAATACTATATAACGTTATACGTCATAAAATAATACCATATAACATTCTACGTTATAAAATAATACCGTATAACGTTATACGTAATAACGTAACACTACATAGCGTTATACGTTATAAAGCAATGCTATATAACGTTATAAGTTATAAAATAATACTATATAACGTAATGCGTTTCAACGTAATACCATATAACATTATAACGAAACACTATATAACGTTAAACGATATAAAGTAAAGTTATATAACGTTATACGTTATAAAATAATCCTATATAACGTTATACGTAATAAAAAAATACCATATAACGTTCTACGTTATAAAATAACACCGTATAACGTTATACGTTATAAAATAAAACTGTATAACGTTATACGTTATAACGTAATGCTATATAACGTCATACGTTAGAAAATAATACTATATTACGTTATACGTTATAAAATAATACCATATGACGTTATACGTTATAAAATAAAACTGTATAACGTTATACGTTATAACGTAACTCTACATAACGTAATAAGTTATACGGTAATGCTATATAACGTTATACATTATAAAATAATACCGTATCACGTTATACGTTATAAAATAATACTATATAACATTATACGCTATAAAATAATGCTGTATAACGTTATACGTTATAACGTAATGCTATATAACGTCATACGTTAGAACATAATACTATATAACGTTATACGTAATTAAATAATACCATATAACGTTATACGTTATAAAATAATACTATATAACGTTATACGTTTTAAAATAATACCGTATGACGTTATACGATATAACGTAATGCTATATAACGTCATACGTTAGAAAATAATACCGTATCACGTTATACGTTATAAAATAATACTATATAACATTATACGCTATAAAATAATGCTGTATAACGTTATACGTTATAAAGTAACACTACATAACGTTATACGTCATAAAATAATGCTATAAAACGTTATACTTTATAAAATAATACTATATAACGTTATACGTTATAAAATAATACTATATAACGTTATAAGTCATAAAATAATGCTATAAAACGTTATAATTATAAAATAATACTATATAACGGTATACGTTATAAAATAATCCTATATAACGTTATACGTTACAAAATAATACCGTATAACGTTATAGGTTATAACGTAATACTATATAACATTATAACGTAACACTATATAACGCTATACATTATAAACTAATACTATATAACGTTATACCTTATAACGTAATGCTATATAGCGTTATAACGTAACACAATATAACGTTATACGTTATAAAATAATACCGTATAACGTTATAGGTTATAACGTAATACTATATAACATTATAACGAAACACTATATAACGTTAAACGTTATAAAGTAAAGTTATATAACGTTATACGTTATAAAATAATCCTATATAACGTTATACGTTATAAAATAATACCGTATAACGTTATACGTTATAACGTAATGCTATATAACGTTATAGCGTAACACAATATAACGTTATACGTTATAAAATAATACCGTATATCGTCATACGTTATAACGTAATACTATACAACATTATAACGTAACACTATATAACATCATACGTTATAACGTAACACTACATAACGTTATACTTCATAAAATAATTCTATAAAACGTTATACTTTGTAAAATAATACTATATAACGTTATACGTTATAAAATAATACTATATAACGTTATACGTTATAAAATAAAACTGTATAACGTTATACGTTATAATGTAATGCTGTATAACGTCATATGTTATAAAATAATACTATATAACGTTATACGTTATAAAATAATACTATATAACGTAATGCGTTTTAACGTAATACCATATAACATTATAACGAAACACTATATAACGTTAAACGTTATAAAGTAAAGTTATATAACGTTATACGTTATAAAATAATCCTATATAACGTTATACGTAATAAAATAATACCATATAACGTTATACGTTATAGCGTAAACTATATAACATTATAACCTAACACTATATAACGTTAAACGTCATAAAATAATACCGTATAACGTTATACGTTACAACGTAATAATATATAACGTTATAACGTAACACTATATAACGTTATACGTTATTAGGTAACACTATATAACGTTATACGTTGTAACGTAACACAATATCACGTTATACGTCATAAAATAATACCGTATATCGTTATACATTATAACGTAATACTATATAACATTATAACGTAGCACTATATAACATCATACGTTATATCGTAACACTACATAACGTTATACTTCATAAAATAATGCTATAAAACATTATACTTTATAAAATAATACTATATAACGTTATACGTTATAAAATAATACTATATAACGTTATACGTTATAAAATAAAACTGTATAACGTTATACGTTATAACGTAATGCTATATAACGTCATATGTTATAAAATAATACTATATAACGTTATACGTAATAAAATAATACCATATAACGTTCTACGTTATAAAATAATACTATATAACTTTATACGTTATAAAATAATACCGTATAACGTTATACGTTATAACGTAATGCTATATAACGTTATAACGTAACACAATATAACGTTATGCGTAATAAAATAATACCGTATAACGTAATGCGTTATAACGTAATACTATATAACATTATAACGAAACACTATATAACATCATACGTTATAACGTAACACTACATAACGTTATACGTCATAAAATTATGCTATAAAACGTTATACTTTATAAAATAATACTCCATAACTTTATACGTTATAAAATAATACTATATAATGTTATACGTTTTAAAATAAAACTGTATAACGTTATACGTTATAACGTAATGCGATATAAAGTCATACGTCAGAAAATAATACTATATAACGTTATACGTAATAAAATAATACCATATAACGTTCTACGTTATAAAATAATACTATATAACTTTATACGTTATAAAATAATACCGTATAACGTTATACGTTATAACGTAATGCTATATAACGTTATAACGTAACACAATATAACGTTATACGTTATAAAATAATACCGTATATCGTCATACGTTATAACGTAATACTATATAACATTATAACGCAACACTATATATCATCATACGTTATA
The DNA here is from genome assembly GCA_037178635.1 of Bombus dahlbomii. Taxonomy (NCBI): domain Eukaryota; kingdom Metazoa; phylum Arthropoda; class Insecta; order Hymenoptera; family Apidae; genus Bombus; species Bombus dahlbomii. Next base: position 1,933,799 of record CM074117.1, read on the forward strand.
ACGTAACACTACATAACGTTATACGTCATAACATGATGCTATAAAACGTTATACTTTATAAAATAATACTCCATAACGTTATACGTTATCAAATAATACTATATAACGTTATACGTTTTAAAATAAAACTGTATAACGTTATACGTTATAACGTAATGCTATATAACGTCATACGTTAGAAAATAATACTATATAACGTTATACGTAATAAAATAATACCATATAACGTTATACGTTATAAAATAATACTATATAACGTTATACGTTATAAAATAATACCGTATAACGTTATACGTTATAACGTAATGCTATATAACGTTATAACGTAACACAATATAACGTTATGCGTAATAAAATAATACCGTATAACGTAATGCGTTATAACGTATTACTATATAACATTATAACGAAACACTATATAAAGTTAAACCTTATAAAGTAAAGTTATATAACGTCATACGTTATAAAATAATCCTATATAACGTTATACGTTATAAAATAAAACTGTATAACGTTATACGTTATAACGTAATGCTATATAACGTCATACGTTAGAAAATGATACTATATAACGTTATACGTAATAAAATAATACCATATAACGTTATACGTTATGATTTAAACTATATAACGTTATAACGTAACACTACATAACGTTATGCGTTATAAGGTAATGCTATATAACGTTATACGTTATAAAATAATACCATATAACGTTATACGTTATAACGTAAACTATATAACGTTATAACCTAACACTATATAACGTTAAACGTCATAAAATAATACCGTATAACGTTATACGTTACAACGTAATACTATATAACGTTATAACGTAACACTATATGACGATATACGCTGTTAGGTAACACCATACAACGTTATACGTTATAACGTAACACTACATAACGTTATACGTCATCAAATAATGCTATAAAACGTTATTATTATAAAATAATACTATATAACGTTATACGTTATAAAATAATACTATATAACGTTATAAGTCATAAAATAATGCTATAAAACGTTATAATTATAAAATAATACTATATAACGTTATACGTTATAAAATAATACCGTATAACTCTATACGCCATAAAATAAAACCGTATTACGTTATACGTTATAACGTAATACTAAATAACATTATAACGTAACACTATATAACATCATACGTTATAACGTAACACTACATAACGTTATACGTTATAAAATAATACTATATAACATTATAACGTAACACTATATAACGCTATACGTTATAAAATAATACTATATAACGTTATACGTTATAAAATAATACCGTATAACTCTATACGTCATAAAATGAAACCGTATTACGTTATACGTTATAACGTAATGCTATATATCGTTATAACATAACACAATATAACGATATACGTTATAAAATAATACCGTGTAACGTTACAGGTTATATCGTAATACTATATAACATTATAACGTAACAGTATATAACGTTATACGTTATAAAATAATACTATATAACATTATATAGTAACACTATATAACGCTATACGTTATAAAATAATACTATATAACGTTATACGTTATAAAATATTACTATAAAACATTATACGTTATCAAATAAGACCGTATAACGAGATTCGTTATCACGAAATACTATATAACGTTATAACGTAGCACTATATAAAGTTATACCTTATAAACTAACACTATATAACGTTATACGTTATTAGGTAACACTATATAAGGTTATACGATGTAACGTAACACTTTATAACGTTATAAGTAATAAAACACTGCCGTACAGCGTTATACGTTATAACGTAATACTAAACAACATTATAACGTAACACTATATAACATCATACGTTGTAACGTAACACTACATAACGTTATACGTCATAAAATAATGCTATCAAACGTTATACTTTATAAAATTATACTCTATAACGTTATACGTTATAAAATAACACTATATAACGTTATACGTTATAAAATAAAGCTGTATAACGTTATACGTTATAACGTAATGCTATATAACGTCATACGTTAGAAAATAATACAATATAACGTTATACTTTATAAAATAATACTCTATAACGTTATACGTTATAAAATAATACTATATAACGTTATACGTTATAAAATAAAACTGTATAACGTTATACGTTATAACGTAACACTACATAACTTTATACGTTATACGGTAATGCTATGTAACGTTATACGTTATAAAATAATACCTTATAACGTTATACGTTATAACGTAAACTATATAACGTTATAACCTAACACTATATAACGTTAAACGTCATAAAATAATACCGTATAACGTTATACGTTACAACGTAATACTATATAACGTTATAACGTAAAACCATATGACGATATACGCTGTTAGGTAACACCATATAACGTTATACGATATAACGTAACACTACATAACGTTAAACGTCATAAAATAATGCTATAAAACGTTATAATTATAAAATAATACTATATAACGTTATACGTTATAAAATAATACCGTATAACTTTATACGTCATAAAATGAAACCGTATTACGTTATACGTAATAACGTAATGCTATGTATCGTTATAACATAACACAATATAACGATATACGTTATAAAATAATACCGTGTAACGTTATAGGTTATATCGTAATACTATATAACATTATAACGTAACACTATATAACGTTATACGTTATAAAATAATACTATATAACGAAATACGTTATAAAATATTACTATATAACATTATACGTTATCAAATAAGACCGTATAACGTGATACGTTATCACGAAATACTATATAACGTTATAACGTAGCACTATATAAAGTTATACCTTATAAACTAACACAATATAACGTTATACGTTATTAGGTAACACTATATAACGTTATACGATGTAACGTAACACTATATAACGTTATAAGTAATAAAACAATACCGTATAGCGTTATACGTTATAACGTAATACTAAATAACATTATAACGTAACACTATATAACATCATACGTTATAACGTAACACTACATAACGTTATACGTCATAAAATAATGCTATAAAACGTTATACTTTATAAAATAATACTCTATAACGTTATACTTTATAAAATAATACTATATAACGTTATACGTTATAAAATAAAACTTTATAACGTTATACGTTATAACGTAATGCTATATAACGTCATACGTTAGAAAATAATACTATATAACGTTATACGTAATAAAATAATACCATATAACGTTATACGTTATAATTTAAACTATATAACGTTATAACCTAACACTATATAACGTTATACGTTATAAAATAATACTATATAACGTTATACTTTATAAAATAATACTCTATAACGTTATACGTTATAAAATAATACTATATAACGTTATACGTTATAAAATAAAACTGTATAACGTTATACGTTATAACGTAACACTACATAACGTTATTCGTTATACGGTAATGCTATATAACGTTATACGTTATAAAATAATACCTTATAACGTTATACGTTATAACGAAAACTATATAACGTTATAACCTAACACTATATAACGTTAAACGTCATAAAATAATACTATATAACGTTATACTTTATAAAATAATACTCTATAACGTTATACGTTATTAGGTAACACTATATAACATTATACGATGTAACGTAACACTATATAACGATATAAGTAATAAAACTATACCGTATAGCGCTATACGTTATAACGTAATACTAAATAACATTATAACGTAACACTATATAACATTATACGTTATAACGTAACACTACATAACGTTATACGTCATAAAATAATGCTATAAAACTTTATACTTTATAAAATAATACTCTATAACGTTATACGTTATAAAATAATACTATATAACGTTATACGTTATAAAATAAAACTGTATAACGTTATACGTTATAACGTAATGCTATATAACGTCATACGTTACAAAATAATACTATATAAAGTTATACGTAATAAAATAATACTATATAACGTTATACGTAATAAAATAATACCATATAACGTTCTACGTTATAAAATAATACTATATAACTTTATACGTTATAAAATAGTACCGTATAACGTGATACGTTATAACGTAATAATATATAACGTTATAACGTAACACTATATAACGTTATACGTTATTAGGTAACACTATATAACGTTATACGTTGTAACGTAACACAATATCACGTTATACGTCATAAAATAATACCGTATAACGTGATACGTTATAACGTAATAATATATAACGTTATAACGTATCACTATATAACGTTATACGTTATTAGGTAACACTATATAACGTTATACATTATATAATAATACTATATAACGTTATACGTTATAAAATAGTACCGTATAACGTGATACGTTATAACGTAATAATATATAACGTTATAACGTAACACTATATAACGTTATACGTTATTAGGTAACACTATATAACGTTATACGTTGTAACGTAACACAATATCACGTTATACGTCATAAAATAATACCGTATATCGTTATACATTATAACGTAATACTATATAACATTATAACGTAGCACTATATAACATCATACGTTATATCGTAACACTACATAACGTTATACTTCATAAAATAATGCTATAAAACATTATACTTTATAAAATAAGACTATATAACGTTATACGTTATAAAATAATACTATATAACGTTATACGTTATAAAATAAAACTGTATAACGTTATACGTTATAACGTAATGCTATATAACGTCATATGTTATAAAATAATACTATATATCATTATACGTTATCAAATAAGACCGTATAACGTGATACGTTATCACGAAATACTATATAACGTTATAACGTAGCACTATATAAAGTTATACCTTATAAACTAACACAATATAACGTTATACGTTATTAGGTAACACTATATAACGTTATACGATGTAACGTAACACTATATAACGTTATAGGTAATAAAACAATACCGTATAGCGTTATACGTTATAACGTAATACTAAATAACATTATAACGTAACACTATATAACATCATACGTTATAACGTAACACTACATAACGTTATACGTCATAAAAGAATGCTATAAAACGTTATACTTTATAAAATAATACTCTATAACGTTATACGTTATAAAATAATACTATATAACGTTATACGTTATAAAATAAAACTGTATAACGTTATACGTTATAACGTAATGCTATATAACGTCATACGTTAGAAAATAATACTATATAACGTTATACGTAATAAAATAATACCATATAACGTTATACGTTATAATTTAAACTATATAACGTTATAACCTAACACTATATAACGTTATACGTTATAAAATAATACCATATAACGTTATACGTTATAAAATAATACTATTTAACGTTATACGTAATTAAATAATACCATATAACGTTATACGTTATAAAATAATACTATATAACGTTATACGATATAAAATAATACCGTATAACTATGTACGTCATAAAATAAAACCGTATTACGTTATACGTTATAACGTAATGCTATATAACGTTATAACATAACACAATATAACGTTATACGTTATAAAATAATACCGTATAACGTTATAGGTTACAACCTAATACTATATAACATTATAACCTAACACTATATAACGTTACACGTTATAAAATAATACTATATAACGTTATTCGTTATAAAATAATACCGTATAACGTTATACGTTATAACGTAATGCTATATAACGTTATAACGTAACACAATATAACGTTATACGTTATAAAATAATACCGTATATCGTCATACGTTATAACGTAATGCTATATAACGTTATAACGTAACACTATATAACATCATACGTTATAACGTAACACTACATAACGTTATACGTCATAAAATAATGCTATAAAACGTTATACTTTATAAAATAATACTCCATAACGTTATACGTTATCAAATAATACTATATAACGTTATACGTTTTAAAATAAAACTGTATAACGTTATACGTTATAACGTAATGCTATATAACGTCATACGTTAGAAAATAATACTATATAACGTTATACGTAATAAAATAATACCATATAACGTTATACGTTATAAAATAATACTATATAACGTTATAACCTAACACTATATAACGTTATACGTTATAAAATAATACTATATAACGTTATACTTTATAAAATAAAACTGTATAACGTTATACGTTATAACGTAACATTACATAACGTAATATGTTATACGGTAATGCTATATAACGTTATACGTTATAAAATAATACCGTATCACGTTATACGGTATAAAATAATACTATATAACGTTATACGCTATAAAATAAAGCTGTATAACGTTATACGTTCTAACGTAATGCTATATAACGTCATACGTTAGAAAATAATACTATATAACGTTATACGTAATTAAATAATACCATATAACGTTATACGTTATAAAATAATACTATATAACGTTATACGTTATAACGTAATGCTATATAACGTTATAACGTAACACAATATAACGTTATACGTAATAAAATAATACCGTATAACGTAATGCGTTATAACGTAATACTATATAACATTATAACGAAACACTGTATAACGTTATACGTTATGAAGCAATGCTATATAACGTTTTACGTTATAAAATAATACCGTATAACGTTATACGTTATAACGTAATGCTATATAACGTCATACGTTAGAAAATAATACTATATAACGTTATACGTAATTAAATAATACCATATAACGTTATACGTTATAAAATAATACTATATAACGTTATACGTTATAAAATAATACCGTATAACTATGTACGTCATAAAATAAAACCGTATTACGTTATACGTTATAACGTAATGCTATATAACGTTATTCGTTATAAAATAATACTATATAACATTACACGTTATCAAATAATAATATATAACGTTATACGTTATAAAATAGTACCGTATAACGTTATACGTTATAACGTAATGCTATATAACGTTATAACGTAACACAATATAACGTTATACGTTATAAAATAATACCGTATATCGTCATACGTTATAACGTAATACTATATAACAATATAACGTAACACTATATAACATCATACGTTATAACGTAACACTACATAACGTTAGACGTCATAAAATAATGCAATAAAACGTTATACTTTATAAAATAATACTATATAACGTTATACGTCATAAAATAATACTATATAACGTTATACGTTATAAAATAATACCGTATAACGTTATACGTTATAACGTAACACTACATAGCGTTATACGTTATAAAGCAATGGTATATAACGTTATACGTTATAAAATAATACTATATAACGTTATACTTTATAAAATAATACCGAATAACGTGATACATTATAACGTAATAATATGTAACGTTATAACGTAACACTGTATAACGTTATACGTTATAAAGCAATGCTATATAACGTTTTACGTTATAAAATAATACCGTATAACGTTATACGTTATAACGTAATGCTATATAACGTCATACGTTAGAAAATAATACTATATAACGTTATACGTAATTAAATAATACCATATAACGTTATACTTTATAAAATAAAACTGTATAAAGTTATACGTTATAAAATAATAATATATAACGTTATACGTAATAAAATAATTCCATACAACGTTATACGTTATAATTTAAACTATATAACGTTATAACCTAACACTATATAACGTTATACGTTATAAAATAATACTATATAACGTTATACTTTATAAAATAAAACTGTATAACGTTATACGTTATAACGTAACACTACATAACGTAATATGTTATACGGTAATGCTATATAACGTTATACGATATAAAATAATACCGTATCACGTTATACGGTATAAAATAATACTATATAACGTTATACGCTATAAAATAAAGCAGTATAACGTTATACGTTCTAACGTAATGCTATATAACGTCATACGTTAGAAAATAATACTATATAACGTCATACGTAATTAAATAATACCATATAACGTTATACGTTATAAAATAATACTATATAACGTTATACGTTATAACGTAATGCTATATAACGTTATAACGTAACACAATATAACGTTATACGTAATAAAATAATACCGTATAACGTAATGCGTTATAACGTAATACTATATAACATTATAACGAAACACTATATAACGTTAAACGTTATAAAGTAAAGTTATATAACGTTATACGTTATAAAATAATCCTATATAACGTTATACGGTATAAAATAATACCGTATAACGTTATACGTTATAACGTAATGCTATATAACGTCATATGTTATAAAATAATACTATATAACGTTATACGTTATAAAATAATACCATATAACATTCTACGTTATAAAATAATACTATATAACGTTATACGCTATAAAATAAAGCTGTATAACGATATACGTTATAACGTAATGCTATATAACGTCATATGTTATAAAATAATGCTATAAAACGTTATACTTTATAAAATAATACTCTATAAAGTTATACGTTATAAAATAATAATATATAACGTTATACGTTATAAAATAAAACTGTATAACGTTATACGTTATAACGTAATGCTATATAACGTCATACGTTAGAAAATAATACTATATAACGTTATACGTAATAAAATAATACCATACAACGTTATACGTTATAATTTAAACTATATAACGTTATAACCTAACACTATATAACGTTATACGTTATAAAATAATACTATATAACGTTATACTTTATAAAATAAAACTGTATAACGTTATACGTTATAACGTCACATTACATAACGTAATATGTTATACGGTAATGCTATATAACGTTATACGTTATAAAATAATACCGTATCACGTTATACGGTATAAAATAATACTATATAACGTTATACGCTATAAAATAAAGCTGTATAACGTTATACGTTCTAACGTAATGCTATATAACGTCATACGTTAGAAAATAATACTATATAACGTTATACGTAATTAAATAATACCATATAACGTTATACGTTATAAAATAATACTATATAACGTTATACGTTATAACGTAATGCTATATAACGTTATAACGTAACACAATATAACGTTATACGTAATAAAATAATACCGTATAACGTAATGCGTTATAACGTAATACTATATAACATTATAACGAAACACTGTATAACGTTATACGTTATAAAGCAATGCTATATAACGTTTTACGTTATAAAATAATACCGTATAACGTTATACGTTATAACGTAATGCTATATAACGACATACGTTAGAAAATAATACTATATAACGTTATACGTAAGTAAATAATACCATATAGCGTTATACGTTATAAAATAATACTATATAACGTTATACGTTATAAAATAATACCGTATAACTATGTACGTCATAAAATAAAACCGTATTACGTTATATGTTATAACGTAATGCTATATAACGTTATAACATAACACAATATAACGTTATACGTTATAAAATAATACCGTATAACGTTATAGGTTACAACGTAATACTATATAACATTATAACCTAACACTATATAACGTTACACGTTATAAAATAATACTATATAACGTTATTCGTTATAAAATAATACTATATAACATTACACGTTATCAAATAATAATATATAACGTTATACGTTATAAAATAGTACCGTATAACGTTATACGTTATAACGTAATGCTATATAACGTTATAACGTAACACAATATAACGTTATACGTTATAAAATAATACCGTATATCGTCATACGTTATAACGTAATACTATATAACAATATAACGTAACACTATATAACATCATACGTTATAACGTAACACTACATAACGTTAGACGTCATAAAATAATGCAATAAAACGTTATACTTTATAAAATAATACTATATAACGTTATACGTCATAAAATAATACTATATAACGTTATACGTTATAAAATAATACCGTATAACGTTATACGTTATAACGTAACACTACATAGCGTTATACGTTATAAAGCAATGGTATATAACGTTATACGTTATAAAATAATACTATATAACGTTATACTTTATAAAATAATACCGAATAACGTGATACATTATAACGTAATAATATGTAACGTTATAACGTAACACTGTATAACGTTATACGTTATAAAGCAATGCTATATAACGTTTTACGTTATAAAATAATACCGTATAACGTTATACGTTATAACGTAATGCTATATAACGTCATACGTTAGAAAATAATACTATATAACGTTATACGTAATTAAATAATACCATATAACGTTATACGTTATAAAATAATACTATATAACGTTATACGTTATAAAATAATACCGTATAACTATGTACGTCATAAAATAAAACCGTATTACATTATACGTTATAACGTAATGCTATATAACGTTATAACCTAACACTATATAACGTTACACGTTATAAAATAATACTATATAACGTTATACTTTATAAAATAAAACTGTATAACGTTATACGTTATAACGTTACACTACATAACGTAATATGTTATACGGTAATGCTATATAACGTTATACGTTATAAAATAATACCGTATATCGTCATACATTATAACGTAATGCTATATAACGTTATAACGTAACACTATATAACATCATACGTTATAACGTAACACTACATAACGTTATACGTCATAAAATAATGCTATAAAACGTTATACTTTATAAAATAATACTCTATAAAGTTATACGTTATAAAATAATAATATATAACGTTATACGTAATAAAATAATACCATACAACGTTATACGTTATAATTTAAACTATATAACGTTATAACCTAACACTATATAACGTTATACGTTATAAAATAATACTATATAACGTTATACTTTATAAAATAAAACTGTATAACGTTATACGTTATAACGTAACACTACATAACGTAATATGTTATACGGTAATGCTATATAACGTTATACGATATAAAATAATACCGTATCACGTTATACGGTATAAAATAATACTATATAACGTTATACGCTATAAAATAAAGCAGTATAACGTTATACGTTCTAACGTAATGCTATATAACGTCATACGTTAGAAAATAATACTATATAACGTTATACGTAATTAAATAATACCATATAACGTTATACGTTATAAAATAATACTATATAACGTTATACGTTATAACGTAATGCTATATAACGTTATAACGTAACACAATATAACGTTATACGTGATAAAATAATACCGTATAACGTAATGCGTTATAACGAAATACTATATAACATTATAACGAAACACTATATAACGTTAAACGTTATAAAGTAAAGTTATATAACGTTATACGTTATAAAATAATCCTATATAACGTTATACGGTATAAAATAATACCGTATAACGTTATACGTTATAACGTAATGCTATATAACGTCATATGTTATAAAATAATACTATATAACGTTATACGTTATAAAATAATACCATATAACATTCTACGTTATAAAATAATACTATATAACGTTATACGCTATAAAATAAAGCTGTATAACGATATACGTTATAACGTAATGCTATATAACGTCATATGTTATAAAATAATGCTATAAAACGTTATACTTTATAAAATAATACTCTATAAAGTTATACGTTATAAAATAATAATATATAACGTTATACGTTATAAAATAAAACTGTATAACGTTATACGTTATAACGTAATGCTATATAACGTCATACGTTAGAAAATAATACTATATAACGTTATACGTAATAAAATAATACCATACAACGTTATACGTTATAATTTAAACTATATAACGTTATAACCTAACACTATATAACGTTATACGTTATAAAATAATACTATATAACGTTATACTTTATAAAATAAAACTGTATAACGTTATACGTTATAACGTAACACTACATAACGTAATACGTTATACGGTAATGCTATATAACGTTATACGTTATAAAATAATACCGTATCACGTTATACGGTATAAAATAATACTATATAACGTTATACGCTATAAAATAAAGCTGTATAACGTTATACGTTCTAACGTAATGCTATATAACATCATACGTTAGAAAATAATACTATATAACGTTATACGTTATAAAATAATACTATATAACGTTATAAGTCATAAAATAATGCTATAAAACATTATAATTATAAAATAATACTATATAACGTTATACGTTATAAAATAATACCGTATAACTCTATACGTCATAAAATAAAACCGTATTACGTTATACGTTATAACGTAATACTAAATAACATTATAACGTAACACTATATAACATCATAAGTTATAACGTAACACTACATAACGTTATACGTCATAAAATAATGCTATAAAAGGTTATACTTTATAAAATAATACTCTATAACGTTATACGTTATAAAATAATATTATATAACGTTATACGTTTTAAAATAAAACTGTATAACGTTAGACGTTATAACGTAATGCTATATAACGTCATACGTTAGAAAATAATACTATATAACGTTATACGTAATAAAATAATACCATATAACGTCATACGTTAGAAAATAATACTATATAACGTTATACGTAATAAAATAATACCATATAACGTTATACCTTATAAAATAATACTATATAACGTCATACGTTATAAAATAATCCTATATAACGTTATACGTCATAAAATAAAACTGTATAACGTTAGACGCTATAACGTAATGCTATATAACGTCATACGTTAGAAAATGATACTATATAAAGTTATACGTAATAAAATTATACCATATAACGTTATACGTTATGATTTAAACTACATAACGTTATAACCTAACACTATATAACGTTATACGTTATAAAATAATACTATATAACGTTATACTTTATAAAATAATACTCTATAACGTTATACGTTATAAAATAATACTATATAACGTTATACGTTATAAAATAAAACTGTATAACGTTATACGTTATAAAATAATACCGTATAACGTTATAGGTTATAACGTAATACTATATAACATTATAACGTAACACTATATAACGCTATACGTTATAAAATAATACTATATATCGTTATACGTTATAACGTAATGCTATATAACGTTATAACGTAACACAATATAACGTTATACGTAATAAAATAATACCGTATAACGTAATGCGTTATAACGTATTACTATATAACATTATAACGAAACACTATATAAAGTTAAACATTATAAAGTAAAGTTATATAACGTCATACGTTATAAAATAATCCTATATAACGTTATACGTCATAAAATAAAACTGTATAACGTTATACGTTATAACGTAATGCTATATAACGTCATACGTTAGAAAATGATACTATATAACGTTATACGTAATAAAATAATACCATATAACGTTATACGTTATGATTTAAACTACATAACGTTATAACCTAACACTATATAACGTTATACGTTATAAAATAATACTATATAACGTTATACTTTATAAAATAATACTCTATAACGTTATACGTTATAAAATAATACTATATAACGTTATACGTTATAAAATAAAACTGTATAACGTTATACGTTATAACGTAACACTACATAACGTTATACGTTATACGGTAATGCTATATAACGTTATACGTTATAAAATAATACCATATAACGTTATACGTTATAGCGTAAACTATATAACGTTATAACCTAACACTATATGACGTTAAACGTAATAAAATAATACCGTATAACGTTATACGATACAACGTAATACTATATAACGTTATAACGTAACACTATATGACGATATACGCTGTAAGGTAACACCATATAACGTTATACGTTATAACGTAACACTACATAACGTTATACGTCATAAAATAATGCTATAAAACGTTATACTTTATAAAATAATACTCTATAATGTTATACGTTATAAAATAATACTATGTAACGTTATACGTTATAAAATAAAACTGTATAACGTTATGCGTTATAACGTAATGCTATATAACGTCATACGTTAGAAAATAATACTATATAACGTTATATGTAATAAAATAATACCATATAGCGCTATACGTTATAACGTAATACTAAATAACATGATAACGTAACACTATATAACATCATACGTTATAACGTAACACTATATAACGTTATACGTTATAAAATAATACCGTATAACTCTATACGTCATAAAATGAAACCGTATTACGTTATACGTTATAACGTAATGCTATATATCGTTATAACATAACACAATATAACGTTATACGTCATAAAATAATGCTATAAAACGTTATACTTTATAAAATAATACTCTATAATGTTATACGTTATAAAATATTACTATATAACATTATACGTTATAAAATAATACCTTATAACGTTATACGTTATAACGTAACACTACATAACGTTATACGTCATAAAATAATGCTATAAAACGTTATACTTTATAAAATAATACTCTATAATGTTATACGTTATAAAATATTACTATATAACATTATACGTTATCAAATAAGACCGTATAATGTGATACGTTATCACGAAATACTATATAACGTTATAACGTAGCACTATATAAAGTTATACCTTATAAACTAACACTATATAACGTTATATCTTATTAGGTAACACTATATAACGTTATACGATGTAACGTAACACTATATAACGTTATAAGTAATAAAACAATACCGTATAGCGCTATACGTTATAACGTAATACTAAATAACATGATAACGTAACACTATATAACATCATACGTTATAACGTAACACTACATAACGTTATACGTCATAAAATAATGCTATAAAACGTTATAATTATAAAATAATACTATATAACGTTATACGTTATAAAATAATACTATATAACGTTATACGTTATAAAATAATCCCTTATAACGTTATACGTTATAACGTAAACTATATAACGTTATAACCTAACACTATATAACGTTAAACGTCATAAAATAATACCGTATAACGTTACACGTTATAACGTAATACTAAATAACATTATAACGTAACACTATATAACATCATACGTTATAACGTAACACTATATAACGTTATACGTTATAAAATAATACCGTATAACTCTATACGTCATAAAATGAAACCGTATTACGTTATACGTTATAACGTAATGCTATATATCGTTATAACATAACACAATATAACGTTATACGTCATAAAATAATGCTATAAAACGTTATACTTTATAAAATAATACTCTATAACGTTATACGTTATAAAATAACACTATATAACGTTATACGTTATAAAATAAAACTGTATAACGTTATGCGTTATAACGTAATGCTATATAACGTCATACGTTAGAAAATAATACTATATAACGTTATACGTAATAAAATAATACCATATAACGTTATACGTTATAAAATATTACTATATAACATTATACGTTATCAAATAAGACCGTATAACGTGATACGTTATCACGAAATACTATGTAACTTTATAACGTAGCACTATATAAAGTTATACCTTATAAACTAACACTATATAACGTTATATCTTATTAGGTAACACTATATAACGTTATACGATGTAACGTAACACTATATAACGTTATAAGTAATAAAACAATACCGTATAGCGCTATGCGTTATAACGTAATACTAAATAACATTATAACGTAACACTATATAACATCATACGTTATAACGTAACACTACATAACGTTATACGTTATAAAATAATACCGCATAACTCTATACGTCATAAAATGAAACCGTATTACGTTATACGTTTTAACGTAATGCTATATATCGTTATAACATAACACAATATAACGTTATACGTCATAAAATAATGCTATAAAACGTTATACTTTATAAAATAATACTCTATAACGTTATACGTTATAAAATAACACTATATAACGTTATACGTTATAAAATAAAACTGTATAACGTTATGCGTTATAACGTAATGCTATATAACGTCATACGTTAGAAAATAATACTATATAACGTTATACGTAATAAAATAATACCATATAACGTTATACGTTATAAAATATTACTATATAACATTATACGTTATCAAATAAGACCGTATAACGTGATACGTTATCACGAAATACTATGTAACTTTATAACGTAGCACTATATAAAGTTATACCTTATAAACTAACACTATATAACGTTATATCTTATTAGGTAACACTATATAACGTTATACGATGTAACGTAACACTATATAACGTTATAAGTAATAAAACAATACCGTATAGCGCTATACGTTATAACGTAATACTAAATAACATGATAACGTAACACTATATAATATCATACGTTATAACGTAACACTACATAACGTTATACGTCAAAAATAATGCTATAAAACGTTATACTTTATAAAATAATACTCTATAACGTTATACGTTATAAAATAATACTATATAACGTTATACATTATAAAATAATACCTTATAACGTTATACGTTATAACGTAAACCATATAACGTTATAACCTAACACTATATAACGTTAAACGTCATAAAATAATACCGTATAACGTTATACGTTATAACGTAATACTAAATAACATTATAACGTAACACTATATAACATCATACGTTATAACGTAACACTACATAACGTTATACGTCATAAAATAATGCTATAAAACGTTATACTGTATAAAATAATACTATATAACGTTATACGTTATAAAATAAAACTGTATAACGTTATACGTTATAACGTAATGCTATATAACGTCATACGTTAGAAAATAATACTATATAACGTTATACGTAATAAAATAATACCATACAACGTTATACGTTATAATTTAAAGTATATAACGTTATAACCTAACACTATATAACGTTATACGTTATAAAATAATACCGTATCACGTTATACGGTATAAAATAATACTATATAACGTTATACGCTATAAAATAAAGCTGGATAACGTTATACGTTCTAACGTAATGCTATATAACGTCATACGTGAGAAAATAATACTATATAACGTTATACGTAATTAAATAATAGCATATAACGTTATACGTTATAAAATAATACTATATAACGTTATACGTTATAACGTAATGCCATATAACGTTATAACGTAACACAATATAACGTTATACGTAATAAAATAATACCGTATAACGTAATGCGTTATAAGGTAATACTATATAACATTATAACGAAACACTATATAACGTTAAACGTTATAAAGTAAAGTTATATAACGTTATACGTTATAAAATAATCCTATATAACGTTATACGTTATAAAATAATACCGTATAACGTTATACGTTATAACGTAATGCTATATAACGTTATAGCGTAACACAATATAACGTTATACGTTATAAAATAATACCGTATATCGTCATACGTTATAACGTAATACTATATAACATTATAACGTAACACTATATAGCATCATACGTTATAACGTAACACTGCATAACGTTATAATTCATAAAATAATTCTATAAAACGTTATACTTTGTAAAATAATACTATATAAGGTTATTCGTTATAAAATAATACCATATAACGTTATACGTTATAAAATAATACTATATAACGTTATACGTTATAACGTAATGCTATATAACGTTATAACGTAACACTGCATAACGTTATACGTCATAAAATAATGCTATAAAACGTTATAATTATAAAATAATACCATATAACGTTATATGTTATAAAATATTACTATATAACATTATACGTTATCAAATAAGACCGTATAATGTGATACGTTATCACGAAATACTATATAACGTTATAACGTAGCACTATATAAAGTTATACCTTATAAACTAACACTATATAACGTTATATCTTATTAGGTAACACTATATAACGTTATACTATGTAACCTAACACTATATAACGTTATAAGTAATAAAACAATACCGTATAGCGCTATACGTTATAACGTAATACTAAATAACATGATAACGTAACACTATATAACATCATACGTTATAACGTAACACTACATAACGTTATACGTCATAAAATAATGCTATAAAACGTTATAATTATAAAATAATACTATATAACGTTATACGTTATAAAATAATACTATATAACGTTATACGTTATAAAATAATACCTTATAACGTTATACGTTATAACGTAAACTATATAACGTTATAACCTAACACTATATAACGTTAAACGTCATAAAATAATACCGTATAACGTTATACGTTATAACGTAATACTAAATAACGTTATAACGTAACACTATATAACATCATACGTTATAACGTAACACTACATAACGTTATACGTCATAAAATAATGCTATAAAACGTTATACTTTATAAAATAATACTCTATAACGTTATACGTTATAAAATAATACTATGTAACGTTATACGTTATAAAATAAAACTGTATAACGTTATACGTTATAAAATAAAACTGTATAACGTTATACGTTATAATGTAACACTACATAACGTAATACGTTATACGGTAATGCTATATAACGTTATACGTTATAACTTAAACTATATAACGTTATAACCTAACACTATATAACGTTATACGTTATAAAATAATACTATATAACGTTATACTTTATAAAATAAAACTGTATAACGTTATACGTTATAACGTAACACTACATAACGTAATACGTTATACGGTAATGCTATATAACGTTATACGTTATAATTTAAACTATATAACGTTATAACCTAACACTATATAACGTTATACGTTATAAAATAATACCATATAACGTTATACGTTGTAAAATAATACCGTATAACGTTATACGTTATAACGTAATGCTATATAACGTTATAGCGTAACACAATATAACGTTTAACGTTATAAAATAATACCGTATATCGTCATACGTTATAACGTAATACTATATAACATTATAACGTAACACTATATAACATCATACGTTATAACGTAACACTACATAACGTTATACTTCATAAAATAATTCTATAAAACGTTATACTTCATAAAATAATTCTATAAAACGTTATACTTTGTAAAATAATACTATATAACGTTATACGTTATAAAATAATACTATATAACGTTATACGTTATAAAATAAAACTGTATAACGTTATACGTTATAACGTAATGCTATATAACGTCATATTTTATAAAATAATACTGTATAACGTTATACGTTATAAAATAACACCATATAACATTCTACGTTATAAAATAATACTATATAACGTTATACGCTATAAAATAAAGCTTTATAACGATATACGTTATAACGTAATGCTATATAACGTCATACGTTAGAAAATAATACTATATAACGTTATACGTAATTAAATAATACCATATAACGTTATACGTTATAAAATAATACTATATAACGTTATACGTTATAAAATAATACCGTATAACTATATACGTCATAAAATAAAACCGTATTACGTTATACGTTATAACGTAATGCTATATAACGTTATAACATAACACAATATAACGTTATACGTTATAAAATAATACCGCATAACGTTATAGGTTACAACGTAATACTATATAACATTATAACGTAACACTATATAACGTTATACGTTATAAAATAATACTATATAACGTTATTCGTTATAAAATAATACTATATAACATTACACGTTATCAAATAATACTATATAACGTTATACGTTATAAAATAATACCGTATAACGTTATACGTTATAACGTAATGCTATATAACGTTATAACGTAACACAATATAACGTTATACGTTATAAAATAATACCGTATATCGTCATACGTTATAAAATAATACTATATAACGTTATACGTTATAACGTAATGCTATATGACGTTATAACGTAACACAATATAACGTTGTACGTAATAAAATAATACCGTATAACGTAATGCGTTATAACGTAATACTATATAACATTATAACGAAACACTATATAACGTTAAATGTTATAAAGTAAAGTTATATAACGTTATACGTTATAAAATAATCCTATATAACGTTATACGTTATAAAATAATACCCTATAACGTTATACGTTATAACGTAATGCTATATAACGTTATAGCGTAACACAATATAACGTTATACGTTATAAAATAATACCGTATATCGTCATACGTTATAACGTAATACTATATAACAATATAACGTAACACTATATAACATCATACGTTATAACGTAACACTACATAACGTTATACGTCATAAAATAATGCAATAAAACGTTATACTTTATAAAATAATACTATATAACGTTATACGTCATAAAATAATACTATAGAACGTTATACGTTATAAAATAATACCGTATAACGTTATACGTTATAACGTAACACTACATAGCGTTATACGTTATAAAGCAATGGTATATAACGTTATACGTTATAAAATAATACTAT
Organism: Bombus dahlbomii; assembly: GCA_037178635.1. NCBI lineage: Eukaryota > Metazoa > Arthropoda > Insecta > Hymenoptera > Apidae > Bombus > Bombus dahlbomii. The sequence continues at coordinate 1,954,188 of CM074117.1, forward strand.
ATAACGTTATACTTTATAAAATAATACCGAATAACGTGATACATTATAACGTAATAATATGTAACGTTATAACGTAACACTGTATAACGTTATACGTTATAAAGCAATGCTATATAACGTTTTACGTTATAAAATAATACCGTATCACGTTATACGGTATAAAATAATACTATATAACGTTATACGCTATAAAATAAATCTGTATAACGTTATACGTTCTAACGTAATGCTATATAACGTCATACGTTAGAAAATAATACTATATAACGTTATACGTAATTAAATAATACCATATAACGTTATACGTTATAAAATAATACTATATAACGTTATACGTTATAACGTAATGCTATATAACGTTATAACGTAACACAATATAACGTTATACCTAATAAAATAATACCGTATAACGTAATGCGTTATAACGTAATACTATATAACATTATAACGAAACACTATATAACGTTAAACGTTATAAAGTAAAGTTATATAACGTTATACGTTATAAAATAATCCTATATAACGTTATACGTTATAAAATAATCCTATATAACGTTATACGTTATAAAATAATACCGTATAACGTTATACGTTATAACGTAATGCTATATAACGTTATAGCGTAACACAATATAACGTTATACGTTATAAAATAATACCGTATATCGTCATACGTTATAACGTAATACTATATAACATTATAACGTAACACTATATAACATCATACGTTATAACGTAACACTACATAACGCTATACTTCATAAAATAATTCTATAAAACGTTATACTTTGTAAAATAATACTATATAACGTTATACGTTATAAAATAATACTATATAACGTTATACGTTATAAAATAAAACTGTATAACGTTATACGTTATAACGTAATGCTATATAACGACATATGTTATAAAATAATACTATATAACGTTATACGTTATAAAATAATACCATATAACATTCTACGTTATAAAATAATACCGTATAACGTTATACGTTATAACGTAACACTACATAGCGTTATACGTTATAAAGCAATGCTATATAACGTTATACGTTATAAAATAATACTATATAACGTAATGCGTTTTAACGTAATACCATATAACATTATAACGAAACACTATATAACGTTAAACGTTGTAAAGAAAAGTTATATAACTTTATACGTTATAACGTAATGCTATATAACGTTATAACGTAACACAATATAACGTTATACGTTATAAAATAATATCGTATATCGTCATACGTTACAACGTAATACTATATAACATTATAACGTAACACTATATAACATCATACGTTATAACGTAACACTACATAACGTTATACGTCATAAAATAATGCTATAAAACGTTATACTTTATAAAATAATACTATATAACGTAATACGTTATAAAATAATACTATATAACGTTATAAGTCATAAAATAATGCTATAAAACGTTATAATTGTAAAATAATACTATATAACGTTATACGTTATAAAATAATACCGTATAACTCTATACGTCGTAAAATAAAACCGTATTACGTTATACGTTATAACGTAACACAATGTTACGTTATACGTTATAAAATAATACCGTATATCGTAATACGTTTCAACGTAATACTATATAACATTATAACGTAACACTATATAATATCATACGTTATAACGTAACACTACATAACGTTATGCGTCATAAAATAATGCTATAAAACGTTATACTTTATAAAATAATACTATATAACGTTATACGTCATAAAATAATACTATATAACGTTATACGTTATAAAATAATACCGTATAACGTTATACGTTATAACGTAATGCTATATAACGTCATACGTTAGAAAATAATACTATATGACGTTATACGTTATAAAATAATACTATATAACGTTATACGTTATAAAATAATACCGTATAACGTTATACGTTATAACGTAATGCTATATAACGTTATAACGTAACACAATATAACGTTATACGTTATAAAATAATACCGTATATCGTCATACGTTATAACGTAATACTATATAACAATATAACGTAACACTATATAACATCATACGTTATAACGTAACACTACATAACGTTATACGTCATAAAATAATGCAATAAAACGTTATACTTTATAAAATAATACTATATAACGTTATACGTCATAAAATAATACTATAGAACGTTATACGTTATAAAATAATACCGTATAACGTTATACGTTATAACGTAACACTACATAGCGTTATACGTTATAAAGCAATGGTATATAACGTTATACGTTATAAAATAATACTATATAACGTTATACTTTATAAAATAATACCGAATAACGTGATACATTATAACGTAATAATATGTAACGTTATAACGTAACACTGTATAACGTTATACGTTATAAAGCAATGCTATATAACGTTTTACGTTATAAAATAATACCGTATCACGTTATACGGTATAAAATAATACTATATAACGTTATACGCTATAAAATAAATCTGTATAACGTTATACGTTCTAACGTAATGCTATATAACGTCATACGTTAGAAAATAATACTATATAACGTTATACGTAATTAAATAATACCATATAACGTTATACGTTATAAAATAATACTATATAACGTTATACGTTATAACGTAATGCTATATAACGTTATAACGTAACACAATATAACGTTATACCTAATAAAATAATACCGTATAACGTAATGCGTTATAACGTAATACTATATAACATTATAACGAAACACTATATAACGTTAAACGTTATAAAGTAAAGTTATATAACGTTATACGTTATAAAATAATCCTATATAACGTTATACGTTATAAAATAATACCGTATAACGTTATACGTTATAACGTAATGCTATATAACGTTATAGCGTAACACAATATAACGTTATACGTTATAAAATAATACCGTATATCGTCATACGTTATAACGTAATACTATATAACATTATAACGTAACACTATATAACATCATACGTTATAACGTAACACTACATAACGCTATACTTCATAAAATAATTCTATAAAACGTTATACTTTGTAAAATAATACTATATAACGTTATACGTTATAAAATAATACTATATAACGTTATAAGTCATAAAATAATGCTATAAAACGTTATAATTGTAAAATAATACTATATAACGTTATACGTTATAAAATAATACCGTATAACTCTATACGTCGTAAAATAAAACCGTATTACGTTATACGTTATAACGTAATACTAAATAACATTATAACGTAACACTATATAACATCATACGTTATAACGTAACACTACATAACGTTATACGTCATAAAATAATGCTATAAAACGTTATACTTTATAAAATAATACTCTATAACGTTATACGTTATAAAATAATACTATATAACGTTATACGTTATAAAATAAAACTGTATAACGTTATACGTTATAACGTAATGCTATATAACGTCATACGTTAGAAAATAATACTATATAAAGTTATACGTAATAAAATAATACCATACAACGTTATACGTTATAATTTAAACTATATAACGTTATAACCTAACACTATATAACGTTATACGTTATAAAATAATACTATATAACGTTATACTTTATAAAATAAAACTGTATAACGTTATACGTTATAACGTAACACTACATAACGTAATACGTTATACGGTAATGCTATATAACGTTATACGTTATAAAATAATACCGTATCACGTTATACGGTATAAAAAAATACTATATAACGTTATACGCTATAAAATAAAGCTGTATAACGTTATACGTTCTAACGTAATGCTATATAACGTCATACGTTAGAAAATAATACTATATAACGTTATACGTAATTAAATAATACCATATAACGTTATACGTTATAAAATAATACTATATAACGTTATACGTTATAACGTAATGCTATATAACGTTATAACGTAACACAATATAACGTTATACGTAATAAAATAATACCGTATAACGTAATGCGTTATAACGTAATACTATATAACATTATAACGAAACACTATATAACGTTAAATGTTATAAAGTAAAGTTATATAACGTTATACGTTATAAAATAATCCTATATAACGTTATAGGTTATAAAATAATACCGTATAACGTTATACGTTATAACGTAATGCTATATAACGTTATAGCGTAACACAATATAACGTTATACGTTATAAAATAATACCGTATATCGTCATACGTTATAACGTAATACTATATAACATTATAACGTAACACTATATAACGTTATACTTCATAAAATAATTCTATAAAACGTTATACTTTGTAAAATAAAACTGTATAACGTTATACGTTATAACGTAATGCTATATAACGTTATAGGTAATTAAATAATACCATATAACGTTATACGTTATAAAATAATACTATATAACGTTATACGTTATAAAATAATACTATATAACGTTATACGTTATAAAATAATACCGTATAACTATATACGTCATAAAATAAAACCGTATTACGTTATACGTTATAACGTAATGCTATATAACGTTATAACATAACACAATATAACGTTATACGTTATAAAATAATACCGTATAACGTTATAGGTTACAACGTAATACTATATAACATTATAACGTAACACTATATAACGTTATACGTTATAAAATAATACTATATAACGTTATTCGTTATAAAATAATACTATATAACATTACACGTTATCAAATAATACTATATAACGTTATACGTTATAAAATAATACCGTAGAACGTTATACGTTATAACGTAATGCTATATAACGTTATAACGTAACACAATATAACGTTATACGTTGTAAAATAATACCGTATATCGTCATACGTTATAACGTAATACTATATAACGTTATAACGTAACACTATATAACATCATACGTTATAACGTAACACTACATAACGTTATACGTCATAAAATAATCCTATATAACGTTATACGTTATAAAATAATACCGTATATCGTCATACGTTATAACGTAATACTATATAACATTATAACGTAACACTATATAACATCATACGTTATAACGTAACACTGCATAACGTTATACTTCATAAAATAATTCTATAAAACGTTATACTTTGTAAAATAATACTATATAACGTTATACGTTATAAAATAATACTATATAACGTTATACGCTATAAAATAAAGCTGTATAACGATATACGTTATAACGTAATGCTATATAACGTCATACGTTAGAAAATAATACTATATAACGTTATAGGTAATTAAATAATACCATATAACGTTATACGTTATAAAATAATACTATATAACGTTATACGTTATAAAATAATACCGTATAACTATATACGTCATAAAATAAAACCGTATTACGTTATACGTTATAACGTAATGCTATATAACGTTATAACATAACACAATATAACGTTATACGTCATAAAATAATACTGTATAACGTTATAGGTTACAACGTAATACTATATAACATTATAACGTAACACTATATAACGTTATACGTTATAAAATAATACTATATAACGTTATTCGTTATAAAATAATACTATATAACATTACACGTTATCAAATAATACTATATAACGTTATACGTTATATAATAATACCGTATAACGTTATACGTTATAACGTAATGCTATATAACGTTATAACGTAACACAATATAACGTTATACGTTATAAAATAATACCGTATATCGTCATACGTTATAACGTAATACTATATAACGTTATAACGTAACACTATATAACATCATACGTTATAACGTAACACTACATAACGTTATACGTTATAAAATAATCCTATATAACGTTATACGTTATAAAATAATACCGTATAACGTTATACGTTATAACGTAATGCTATATAACGTTATAGCGTAACACAATATAACGTTATACGTTATAAAATAATACCGTATATCGTCATACGTTATAACGTAATACTATATAACATTATAACGTAACACTATATAACATCATACGTTATAACGTAACACTACATAACGTTATACTTCATAAAATAATTCTATAAAACGTTATACTTTGTAAAATAATACTATATAACGTTATACGTTATAAAATAAAACTGTATAACGTTATATGTTATAACGTAATGCTATATAACGTCATATGTTATATAATAATACTATATAACGTTATACGTAATAAAAAAATACCATATAACGTTCTACGTTATAAAATAACACCGTATAACGTTATACGTTTTAAAATAAAACTGTATAACGTTATACGTTATAACGTAATGCTATATAACGTCATACGTTAGAAAATAATACTATATAACGTTATACGTAATTAAATAATACCATATAACGTTATACGTTATAAAATAATACTATATAACGTTATACGTTATAACGTAATGCTATATAACGTTATAACGTAACACAATATAACGTTATACCTAATAAAATAATACCGTATAACGTAATGCGTTATAACGTAATACTATATAACATTATAACGAAACACTATATAACGTTAAACGTTATAAAGTAAAGTTATATAACGTTATACGTTATAAAATAATCCTATATAACGTTATACGTTATAAAATAATACCGTATAACGTTATACGTTATAACGTAATGCTATATAACGTTATAGCGTAACACAATATAACGTTATACGTTATAAAATAATACCGTATATCGTCATACGTTATAACGTAATACTATATAACATTATAACGTAACACTATATAACATCATACGTTATAACGTAACACTACATAACGTTATACGTCATAAAATAATGCTATAAAACGTTATACTTTATAAAATAATACTATATAACGTAATACGTTATAAAATAATACTATATAACGTTATAAGTCATAAAATAATGCTATAAAACGTTATACGTTATAAAATAATACCGTATAACGTTATACGTTATAACGTAATGCTATATAACGTCATACGTTAGAAAATAATACCGTATAACTCTATACGTCGTAAAATAAAACCGTATTACGTTATACGTTATAACGTAACACAATGTTACGTTATACGTTATAAAATAATACCGTATATCGTAATACGTTGCAACGTAATACTATATAACATTATAACGTAACACTATATAATATCATACGTTATAACGTAACACTACATAACGTTATGCGTCATAAAATAATGCTATAAAACGTTATACTTTATAAAATAATACTATATAACGTTATACGTCATAAAATAATACTATATAACGTTATACGTTATAAAATAATACCGTATAACGTTATACGTTATAACGTAATGCTATATAACGTCATACGTTAGAAAATAATACTATATGACGTTATACGTTATAAAATAATACTATATAACGTTATACGTTATAAAATAATACCGTATAACGTTATACGTTATAACGTAATGCTATATAACGTTATAACGTAACACAATATAACGTTATACGTTATAAAATAATACCGTATATCGTCATACGTTATAACGTAATACTATATAACAATATAACGTAACACTATATAACATCATACGTTATAACGTAACACTACATAACGTTATACGTCATAAAATAATGCAATAAAACGTTATACTTTATAAAATAATACTATATAACGTTATACGTCATAAAATAATACTATAGAACGTTATACGTTATAAAATAATACCGTATAACGTTATACGTTATAACGTAACACTACATAGCGTTATACGTTATAAAGCAATGGTATATAACGTTATACGTTATAAAATAATACTATATAACGTTATACTTTATAAAATAATACCGAATAACGTGATACATTATAACGTAATAATATGTAACGTTATAACGTAACACTGTATAACGTTATACGTTATAAAGCAATGCTATATAACGTTTTACGTTATAAAATAATACCGTATCACGTTATACGGTATAAAATAATACTATATAACGTTATACGCTATAAAATAAATCTGTATAACGTTATACGTTCTAACGTAATGCTATATAACGTCATACGTTAGAAAATAATACTATATAACGTTATACGTAATTAAATAATACCATATAACGTTATACGTTATAAAATAATACTATATAACGTTATACGTTATAACGTAATGCTATATAACGTTATAACGTAACACAATATAACGTTATACCTAATAAAATAATACCGTATAACGTAATGCGTTATAACGTAATACTATATAACATTATAACGAAACACTATATAACGTTAAACGTTATAAAGTAAAGTTATATAACGTTATACGTTATAAAATAATCCTATATAACGTTATACGTTATAAAATAATACCGTATAACGTTATACGTTATAACGTAATGCTATATAACGTTATAGCGTAACACAATATAACGTTATACGTTATAAAATAATACCGTATATCGTCATACGTTATAACGTAATACTATATAACATTATAACGTAACACTATATAACATCATACGTTATAACGTAACACTACATAACGCTATACTTCATAAAATAATTCTATAAAACGTTATACTTTGTAAAATAATACTATATAACGTTATACGTTATAAAATAATACTATATAACGTTATAAGTCATAAAATAATGCTATAAAACGTTATAATTGTAAAATAATACTATATAACGTTATACGTTATAAAATAATACCGTATAACTCTATACGTCGTAAAATAAAACCGTATTACGTTATACGTTATAACGTAATACTAAATAACATTATAACGTAACACTATATAACATCATACGTTATAACGTAACACTACATAACGTTATACGTCATAAAATAATGCTATAAAACGTTATACTTTATAAAATAATACTCTATAACGTTATACGTTATAAAATAATACTATATAACGTTATACGTTATAAAATAAAACTGTATAACGTTATACGTTATAACGTAATGCTATATAACGTCATACGTTAGAAAATAATACTATATAAGGTTATACGTAATAAAATAATACCATACAACGTTATACGTTATAATTTAAACTATATAACGTTATAACCTAACACTATATAACGTTATACGTTATAAAATAATACTATATAACGTTATACTTTATAAAATAAAACTGTATAACGTTATACGTTATAACGTAACACTACATAACGTAATACGTTATACGGTAATGCTATATAACGTTATACGTTATAAAATAATACTATATAACGTTATACGTTATAAAATAATACCGTATAACTATATACGTCATAAAATAAAACCGTATTACGTTATACGTTATAACGTAATGCTATATAACGTTATAACATAACACAATATAACGTTATACGTTATAAAATAATACCGTATAACGTTATAGGTTACAACGTAATACTATATAACATTATAACGTAACACTATATAACGTTATACGTTATAAAATAATACTATATAACGTTATTCGTTATAAAATAATACTATATAACATTACACGTTATCAAATAATACTATATAACGTTATACGTTATAAAATAATACCGTAGAACGTTATACGTTATAACGTAATGCTATATAACGTTATAACGTAACACAATATAACGTTATACGTTGTAAAATAATACCGTATATCGTCATACGTTATAACGTAATACTATATAACGTTATAACGTAACACTATATAACATCATACGTTATAACGTAACACTACATAACGTTATACGTCATAAAATAATCCTATATAACGTTATACGTTATAAAATAATACCGTATATCGTCATACGTTATAACGTAATACTATATAACATTATAACGTAACACTATATAACATCATACGTTATAACGTAACACTGCATAACGTTATACTTCATAAAATAATTCTATAAAACGTTATACTTTGTAAAATAATACTATATAACGTTATACGTTATAAAATAATACTATATAACGTTATACGCTATAAAATAAAGCTGTATAACGATATACGTTATAACGTAATGCTATATAACGTCATACGTTAGAAAATAATACTATATAACGTTATAGGTAATTAAATAATACCATATAACGTTATACGTTATAAAATAATACTATATAACGTTATACGTTATAAAATAATACCGTATAACTATATACGTCATAAAATAAAACCGTATTACGTTATACGTTATAACGTAATGCTATATAACGTTATAACATAACACAATATAACGTTATACGTCATAAAATAATACTGTATAACGTTATAGGTTACAACGTAATACTATATAACATTATAACGTAACACTATATAACGTTATACGTTATAAAATAATACTATATAACGTTATTCGTTATAAAATAATACTATATAACATTACACGTTATCAAATAATACTATATAACGTTATACGTTATATAATAATACCGTATAACGTTATACGTTATAACGTAATGCTATATAACGTTATAACGTAACACAATATAACGTTATACGTTATAAAATAATACCGTATATCGTCATACGTTATAACGTAATACTATATAACGTTATAACGTAACACTATATAACATCATACGTTATAACGTAACACTACATAACGTTATACGTTATAAAATAATCCTATATAACGTTATACGTTATAAAATAATACCGTATAACGTTATACGTTATAACGTAATGCTATATAACGTTATAGCGTAACACAATATAACGTTATACGTTATAAAATAATACCGTATATCGTCATACGTTATAACGTAATACTATATAACATTATAACGTAACACTATATAACATCATACGTTATAACGTAACACTACATAACGTTATACTTCATAAAATAATTCTATAAAACGTTATACTTTGTAAAATAATACTATATAACGTTATACGTTATAAAATAAAACTGTATAACGTTATATGTTATAACGTAATGCTATATAACGTCATATGTTATAAAATAATACTATATAACGTTATACGTAATAAAAAAATACCATATAACGTTCTACGTTATAAAATAACACCGTATAACGTTATACGTTTTAAAATAAAACTGTATAACGTTATACGTTATAACGTAATGCTATATAACGTCATACGTTAGAAAATAATACTATATAACGTTATACGTTATAAAATAATACCGTATAACGTTATACGTTATAACGTAATGCTATATAACGTTATAACGTAACACAATGTTACGTTATACGTTATAAAATAATACCGTATATCGTAATACGTTACAACGTAATACTATATAACATTATAACGTAACACTATATAACATCATACGTTATAACGTAACACTACATAACGTTATGCGTCATAAAATAATGCTATAAAACGTTATACTTTATAAAATAATACTCTATAACGTTATACGTTATATAATAATACTATATAACGTTATACGTTATAAAATAAAACTGTATAACGTTATACGTTATAACGTAATGCTATATAACATCATACGTTAGAAAATAATACTATATGACGTTACACGTTATAAAATAATACTATATAACGTTATACGTTATAAAATAATACCGTATAACATTATACGTTATAACGTAATGCTATATAACGTTATAACGTAACACAATATAACGTTATACGTTATAAAATAATACCGTATATCGTCATACGTTATAACGTAATACTATATAACAATATAACGTAACACTATATAACATCATACGTTATAACGTAACACTACATAACGTTATACTTCATAAAATAATTCTATAAAACGTTATACTTTGTAAAATAATACTATATAACGTTATACGTTATAAAATAAAACTGTATAACGTTATACGTTATAACGTAATGCTATATAACGTCATATGTTATAAAATAATACTATATAACGTTATACGTTATAAAATAATACCATATAACATTCTACGTTATAAAATAATACCGTATAACGTTATACGTTATAACGTAACACTACATAGCGTTATACGTTATAAAGCAATGCTATATAACGTTATACGTTATAAAATAATACTATATAACGTAATGCGTTTTAACGTAATACCATATAACATTATAACGAAACACTATATAACGTTAAACGTTATAAAGTAAAGTTATATAACGTTATACGTTATAAAATAATCCTATATAACGTTATACGTAATAAAAAAATACCATATAAGGTTCTACGTTATAAAATAACACCGTATAACGTTATACGTTATAAAATAAAACTGTATAACGTTATACGTTATAACGTAATGCTATATAACGTCATACGTTAGAAAATAATACTATATAACGTTATACGTTATAAAATAATACCGTATAACGTTATACGTTATAACGTAATGCTATATAACGTTATAACGTAAAACAATGTTACGTTATACGTTATAAAATAATACCGTATATCGTAATACGTTACAACGTAGTACTATATAACATTATAACGTAACACTATATAACATCATACGTTATAACGTAACACTACATAACGTTATGCGTCATAAAATAATGCTATAAAACGTTATACTTTATAAAATAATACTCTATAACGTTATACGTTATATAATAATACTATATAACGTTATACGTTATAAAATAAAACTGTATAACGTTATACGTTATAACGTAATGCTATATAACGTCATACGTTAGAAAATAATACTATATGACGTTATACGTTATAAAATAATACTATATAACGTTATACGTTATAAAATAATACCGTATAACGTTATACGTTATAACGTAATGCTATATAACGTTATAACGTAACACAATATAACGTTATACGTTATAAAATAATACCGTATAACGTTATAGGTTATAACGTAATACTATATAACATTATAACGTAACACTATATAACGCTATACGTTATAAAATAATACTATATATCGTTATACGTTATAACGTAATGCTATATAACGTTATAACGTAACACAATATAACGTTATACGTAATAAAATAATACCGTATAACGTAATGCGTTATAACGTATTACTATATAACATTATAACGAAACACTATATAAAGTTAAACATTATAAAGTAAAGTTATATAACGTCATACGTTATAAAATAATCCTATATAACGTTATACGTTATAAAATAAAACTGTATAACGTTATACGTTATAACGTAATGATATATAACGTCATACGTTAGAAAATGATACTATATGACGTTATACGTAATAAAATAAACCATATAACGTTATACGTTATAAAATAATACTATATAACGTTATACTTTATAAAATAATACTCTATAACGTTATACGTTATAAAATAATACTATATAACGTTATACGTCATCAAATAATGCTATAAAACGTTATAATTATAAAATAATACTATATAACGTTATACGTTATAACATAATACTATATAACGTTATAAGTCATAAAATAATGCTATAAAACGTTATAATTATAAAATAATACTATATAACGTTATACGTTATAAAATAATACCGTATAACTCTATACGCCATAAAATAAAACCGTATTACGTTATACGTTATAACGTAATACTAAATAACATTATAACGTAACACTATATAACATCATACGTTATAACGTAACACTACATAACGTTATACGTTATAAAATAATACTATATAACATTATAACGTAACATTATATAACGCTATACATTATTAAATAATACTATATAACGTTATACGTTATAAAATAATACCGTATAACTCTATACGTCATAAAATGAAACCGTATTACGTTATACGTTATAACGTAATGCTATATATCGTTATAACATAACACATTGTAACGTTATACGTCATAAAATAATGCTATAAAACGTTATACTTTATAAAATAATACTCTATAACGTTATACGTTATAAAATAATACTATATAACGTTATACGTTATAAAATAAAACTGTATAACGTTATGCGTTATAACGTAATGCTATATAACGTCATACGTTAGAAAATAATACTATATAACGTTATACGTAATAAAATAATACCATATAACGTTATACGTTACAAAATATTACTATATAACATTATACGTTATCAAATAAGACCGTATAACGTGATACTCTATCACGAAATACTATATAACGTTATAACGTAGCACTATATAAAGTTATACCTTATAAACTAACACTATATAACGTTATATCTTATTAGGTAACACTATATAACGTTATACGATGTAACGTAACACTATATAACGTTATAAGTAATAAAACAATACCGTATAGCGCTATACGTTATAACGTAATACTAAATAACATGATAACGTAACACTATATAACATCATACGTTATAACGTAACACTACATAACGTTATACGTCATAAAATAATGCTATAAAACGTTATAATTATAAAATAATACTATATAACGTTATACGTTATAAAATAATACTATATATCGTTATACGTTATAAAATAATACCTTATAACGTTATACGTTATAACGTAAACTATATAACGTTATAACCTAACACTATATAACGTTAAACGTCATAAAATAATACCGTATAACGTTATACGTTATAACGTAATACTAAATAACATTATAACGTAACACTATATAACATCATACGTTATAACGTAACACTACATAACGTTATACGTCATAAAATAATGCTATAAAACGTTATACTTTATAAAATAATACTCTATAACGTTATACGTTATAAAATAATACTATATAACGTTATACGTTATAAAATAAAACTGTATAACGTTATACGTTATAACGTAATGCTATATAACGTCATACGTTAGAAAATAATACTATATAACTTTATACGTAATAAAATAATACCATACAACGTTATACGTTATAATTTAAACTATATAACGTTATAACCTAACACTATATAACGTTATACGTTATAAAATAATACTATATAACGTTATACTTTATAAAATAAAACTGTATAACGTTATACGTTATAACGTAACACTACATAACGTAATACGTTATACGTTAATGCTATATAACGTTATACGTTATAAAATAATACCGTATCACGTTATACGGTATAAAATAATACTATATAACGTTATACGCTATAAAATAAAGCTGTATAACGTTATACGTTCTAACGTAATGCTATATAACGTTATAGCGTAACACAATATAACGTTATACGTTATAAAATAATACCGTATATCGTCATACGTTATAACGTAATACTATATAACATTATAACGTAACACTATATAACATCATACGTTATAACGTAACACTGCATAACGTTATACTTCATAAAATAATTCTATAAAACGTTATACTTTGTAAAATAATACTATATAACGTTATGCGTTATAAAATAATACTATATAACGTTATACGTTATAAAATAAAACTGTATAACGTTATACGTTATAACGTAATGCTATATAACGTCATATGTTATAAAATAATACTATATAACGTTATACGTTATAAAATAATACCATATAACATTCTACGTTATAAAATAATACTATATAACGTTATACGTTATAAAATAAAACTGTATAACGTTATACGTTATAACGTAATGCTATATAACGTCATATGTTATAAAATAATACTATATAACGTTATACGTTATAAAATAATATCATATAACATTCTACGTTATAAAATAATACTATATAACGTTATACGCTATAAAATAAAGCTGTATAACGATATACGTTATAACGTAATGCTATATAACGTCATACGTTAGAAAATAATACTATATAACGTTATAGGTAATTAAATAATACCATATAACGTTATACGTTATAAAATAATACTATATAACGTTATACGTTATAAAATAATACCGTATAACTATATACGTCATAAAATAAAACCGTATTACGTTATACGTTATAACGTAATGCTATATAACGTTATAACATAACACAATATAACGTTATACGTTATAAAATAATACCGTATAACGTTATAGGTTACAACGTAATACTATATAACATTATAACGTAACACTATATAACGTTATACGTTATAAAATAATACTATATAACGTTATTCGTTATAAAATAATACTATATAACATTACACGTTATCAAATAAAACTCTATAACGTTATACGTTATAAAATAATACCGTATATCGTCATACGTTATAACGTAATACTATATAACGTTATAACGTAACACTATATAACATCATACGTTATAACGTAACACTACATAACGTTATACGTTATAAAATAATCCTATATAACGTTATACGTTATAAAATAATACCGTATAACGTTATACGTTATAACGTAATGCTATATAACGTTATAGCGTAACACAATATAACGTTATACGTTATAAAATAATACCGTATATCGTCATACGTTATAACGTAATACTATATAACATTATAACGTAACACTAGATAACATCATACGTTATAACGTAACACTACATAACGTTATACTTCATAAAATAATTCTATAAAACGTTATACTTCGTAAAATAATACTATATAACGTTATACGTTATAAAATAAAACTGTATAACGTTATACGTCATAACGTAATGCTATTTAACGTCATATGTTATAAAATAATACTATATAACGTTATACGTTATAAAATAATACCATATAACATTCTACGTTATAAAATAATACCGTATAACGTTATACGTTATAACGTAACACTACATAGCGTTATACGTTATAAAGCAATGCTATATAACGTTATACGTTATAAAATAATACTATATAACGTAATGCGTTTTAACGTAATACCATATAACATTATAACGAAACACTATATAACGTTAAACGTTATAAAGTAAAGTTATATAACGTTATACGTTATAAAAAAATCCTATATAACGTTATACGTAATAAAAAAATACCATATAACGTTCTACGTTATAAAATAACACCGTATAACGTTATACGTTATAAAATAAAACTGTATAACGTTATACGTTATAACGTAATGCTATATAACGTCATACGTTAGAAAATAATACTATATAACGTTATACGTTATAAAATAATACCGTATAACGTTATACGTTATAACGTAATGCTATATAACGTTATAACGTAACACAATGTTACGTTATACGTTATAAAATAATACCGTATATCGTAATACGTTACAACGTAATACTATATAACATTATAACGTAACACTATATAACATCATACGTTATAACGTAACACTACATAACGTTATACTTCATAAAATAATTCTATAAAACGTTATACTTTGTAAAATAATACTATATAATGTTATACGTTATAAAATAAAACTGTATAACGTTATACGTTATAACGTAATGCTATATAACGTCATATGTTATAAAATAATACTATATAACGTTATACGTTATAAAATAATACCATATAACATTCTACGTTATAAAATAATACCGTATAACGTTATACGTTATAAGGTAACACTACATAGCGTTATACGTTATAAAGCAATGCTATATAACGTTATACGTTATAAAATAATACTATATAACGTAATGCGTTTTAACGTAATACCATATAACATTGTAACGAAACACTATATAACGTTAAACGTTATAAAGTAAAGTTATATAACGTTATACGTTATAACGTAATGCTATATAACGTCATACGTTAGAAAATAATACTATATAACGTTATACGTTATAAAATAATACCGTATAACGTTATACGTTATAACGTAATGCTATATAACGTTATAACGTAACACAATGTTACGTTATACGTTATAAAATAATACCGTATATCGTAATACGTTACAACGTAATACTATATAACATTATAACGTAACACTATATAACATCATACGTTATAACGTAACACTACATAACGTTATGCGTCATAAAATAATGCTATAAAACGTTATACTTTATAGAATAATACTCTATAACGTTATACGTTATATAATAATACTATATAACGTTATACGTCATAAAATAATACTATATAACGTTATACGTTATAAAATAATAGCGTATAACGTTATACGTTATAACGTAACACTACATAGCGTTATACGTTATAAAGCAATGGTATATAACGTTATACGTTATAAAATAATACTATATAACGTTATACTATATAAAATAATACCGAATAACGTGATACATTATAACGTAATAATATGTAACGTTATAACGTAACACTGTATAACGTTATACGTTATAAAGCAATGCTATATAACGTTTTACGTTATAAAATAATACCGTATCACGTTATACGGTATAAAATAATACTATATAACGTTATACGCTATAAAATAAGCCTGTATAACGTTATACGTTCTAACGTAATGCTATATAACGTCATACGTTAGAAAATAATACTATATAACGTTATACGTAATTAAATAATACCATATAACGTTATACGTTATAAAATAATACTATATAACGTTATACGTTATAACGTAATGCTATATAACGTTATAACCTAACACAATATAACGTTATACGAAATAAAATAATACCGTATAACGTAATGCGTTATAACGTAATACTATATAACATTATAACGAAACACTATATAACGTTAAACGTTATAAAGTAAAGTTATATAACGTTATACGTTATAAAATAATCCTATATAACGTTATACGTTATAAAATAATACCGTATAACGTTATACGTTATAACGTAATGCTATATAACGTTATAGCGTAACACAATATAACGTTATACGTTATAAAATAATACCGTATATCGTCATACGTTATAACGTAATACTATATAACATTATAACGTAACACTAGATAACATCATACGTTATAACGTAACACTACATAACGTTATACTTCATAAAATAATTCTATAAAACGTTATCCTTTGTAAAATAATACTATATAACGTTATACGTTATAAAATAAAACTGTATAACGTTATACGTCATAACGTAATGCTATTTAACGTCATATGTTATAAAATAATACTATATAACGTTATACGTTATAAAATAATACCATATAACATTCTACGTTATAAAATAATACCGTATAACGTTATACGTTATAACGTAACACTACATAGCGTTATACGTTATAAAGCAATGCTATATAACGTTATACGTTATAAAATAATACTATATAACGTAATGCGTTTTAACGTAATACCATATAACATTATAACGAAACACTATATAACGTTAAACGTTATAAAGTAAAGTTATATAACGTTATACGTTATAAAAAAATCCTATATAACGTTATACGTAATAAAAAAATACCATATAACGTTCTACGTTATAAAATAACACCGTATAACGTTATACGTTATAAAATAAAACTGTATAACGTTATACGTTATAACGTAATGCTATATAACGTCATACGTTAGAAAATAATACTATATAACGTTATACGTTATAAAATAATACCGTATAACGTTATACGTTATAACGTAATGCTATATAACGTTATAACGTAACACAATGTTACGTTATACGTTATAAAATAATACCGTATATCGTAATACGTTACAACGTAATACTATATAACATTATAACGTAACACTATATAACATCATACGTTATAACGTAACACTACATAACGTTATACTTCATAAAATAATTCTATAAAACGTTATACTTTGTAAAATAATACTATATAATGTTATACGTTATAAAATAAAACTGTATAACGTTATACGTTATAACGTAATGCTATATAACGTCATATGTTATAAAATAATACTATATAACGTTATACGTTATAAAATAATACCATATAACATTCTACGTTATAAAATAATACCGTATAACGTTATACGTTATAAGGTAACACTACATAGCGTTATACGTTATAAAGCAATGCTATATAACGTTATACGTTATAAAATAATACTATATAACGTAATGCGTTTTAACGTAATACCATATAACATTGTAACGAAACACTATATAACGTTAAACGTTATAAAGTAAAGTTATATAACGTTATACGTTATAACGTAATGCTATATAACGTCATACGTTAGAAAATAATACTATATAACGTTATACGTTATAAAATAATACCGTATAACGTTATACGTTATAACGTAATGCTATATAACGTTATAACGTAACACAATGTTACGTTATACGTTATAAAATAATACCGTATATCGTAATACGTTACAACGTAATACTATATAACATTATAACGTAACACTATATAACATCATACGTTATAACGTAACACTACATAACGTTATGCGTCATAAAATAATGCTATAAAACGTTATACTTTATAGAATAATACTCTATAACGTTATACGTTATATAATAATACTATATAACGTTATACGTCATAAAATAATACTATATAACGTTATACGTTATAAAATAATACCGTATAACGTTATACGTTATAACGTAACACTACATAGCGTTATACGTTATAAAGCAATGGTATATAACGTTATACGTTATAAAATAATACTATATAACGTTATACTATATAAAATAATACCGAATAACGTGATACATTATAACGTAATAATATGTAACGTTATAACGTAACACTGTATAACGTTATACGTTATAAAGCAATGCTATATAACGTTTTACGTTATAAAATAATACCGTATCACGTTATACGGTATAAAATAATACTATATAACGTTATACGCTATAAAATAAGCCTGTATAACGTTATACGTTCTAACGTAATGCTATATAACGTCATACGTTAGAAAATAATACTATATAACGTTATACGTAATTAAATAATACCATATAACGTTATACGTTATAAAATAATACTATATAACGTTATACGTTATAACGTAATGCTATATAACGTTATAACCTAACACAATATAACGTTATACGAAATAAAATAATACCGTATAACGTAATGCGTTATAACGTAATACTATATAACATTATAACGAAACACTATATAACGTTAAACGTTATAAAGTAAAGTTATATAACGTTATACGTTATAAAATAATCCTATATAACGTTATACGTTATAAAATAATACCGTATAACGTTATACGTTATAACGTAATGCTATATAACGTTATAGCGTAACACAATATAACGTTATACGTTATAAAATAATACCGTATATCGTCATACGTTATAACGTAATACTATATAACATTATAACGTAACACTATATAACATCATACGTTATAACGTAACACTACATAACGTTATACTTCATAAAATAATTCTATAAAAAGTTATACTTTGTAAAATAATACTATATAACGTTATACGTTATAAAATAATACTATATAACGTTATACGTTATAAAATAAAACTGTATAACGTTATACGTTATAACGTAATGCTATATAACGTCATATGTTATAAAATAATACTATATAACGTTATACGTTATAAAATAATACCATATAACATTCTACGTTATAAAATAATACCGTATAACGTTATACGTTATAACGTAACACTACATAGCGTTATACGTTATAAAGCAATGCTATATAACGTTATACGTTATAAAATAATACTATATAACGTAATGCGTCTTAACGTAATACCATACAACATTATAACGGAACACTATATAACGTTAAAAGTTGTAAAGAAAAGTTATATAACTTTATACGTTATAACGTAATGCTATATAACGTTATAACGTAACACAATATAACGTTATACCTTATAAAATAAAACTGTATAACGTTATACGTTATAAAATAAAACTGTATAACGTTATACGTTATAACGTAATGCTATATAACGTCATACGTTAGAAAATAATACTATATAACGTTATACGTTATAAAATAATACCGTATAACGTTATACGTTATAACGTAATGCTATATAACGTTATAACGTAACACAATGTTACGTTATACGTTATAAAATAATACCGTATATCGTAATACGTTACAACGTAATACTATATAACATTATAACGTAACACTATATAACATCATACGTTATAACGTAACACTACATAACGTTATGCGTCATAAAATAATGCTATAAAACGTTATACTTTATAAAATAATACTCTATAACGTTATACGTTATATAATAATACTATATAACGTTATACGTTATAAAATAAAACTGTATAACGTTATACGTTATAACGTAATGCTATATAACGTCATACGTTAGAAAATAATACTATATGACGTTATACGTTATAAGATAATACTATATAACGTTATACGTTATAAAATAATACCGTATAACGTTATACGTTATAACGTAATGCTATATAACGTTATAACGTAACACAATATAACGTTATACGTTATAAAATAATACCGTATATCGTCATACGTTATAACGTAATACTATATAACAATATAACGTAACACTATATAACATCATACGTTATAACGTAACACTACATAACGTTATACTTCATAAAATAATTCTATAAAACGTTATACTTTGTAAAATAATACTATATAATGTTATACGTTATAAAATAAAACTGTATAACGTTATACGTTATAACGTAATGCTATATAACGTCATATGTTATAAAATAATACTATATAACGTTATACGTTATAAAATAATACCATATAACATTCTACGTTATAAAATAATACCGTATAACGTTATACGTTATAAGGTAACACTACATAGCGTTATACGTTATAAAGCAATGCTATATAACGTTATACGTTATAAAATAATACTATATAACGTAATGCGTTTTAACGTAATACCATATAACATTATAACGAAACACTATATAACGTTAAACGTTATAAAGTAAAGTTATATAACGTTATACGTTATAAAATAATCCTATATAACGTTATACGTAATAAAAAAATACCATATAACGTTCTACGTTATAAAATAACACCGTATAACGTTATACGTTATAAAATAAAACTGTATAACGTTATACGTTATAACGTAATGCTATATAACGTCATACGTTAGAAAATAATACTATATAACGTTATACGTTATAAAATAATACCGTATAACGTTATACGTTATAACGTAATGCTATATAACGTTATAACGTAACACAATGTTACGTTATACGTTATAAAATAATACCGTATATCGTAATACGTTACAACGTAATACTATATAACATTATAACGTAACACTATATAACATCATACGTTATAACGTAACACTACATAACGTTATGCGTCATAAAATAATGCTATAAAACGTTATACTTTATAGAATAATACTCTATAACGTTATACGTTATATAATAATACTATATAACGTTATACGTCATAAAATAATACTATATAACGTTATACGTTATAAAATAATACCGTATAACGTTATACGTTATAACGTAACACTACATAGCGTTATACGTTATAAAGCAATGGTATATAACGTTATACGTTATAAAATAATACTATATAACGTTATACTATATAAAATAATACCGAATAACGTGATACATTATAACGTAATAATATGTAACGTTATAACGTAACACTGTATAACGTTATACGTTATAAAGCAATGCTATATAACGTTTTACGTTATAAAATAATACCGTATCACGTTATACGGTATAAAATAATACTATATAACGTTATACGCTATAAAATAAGCCTGTATAACGTTATACGTTCTAACGTAATGCTATATAACGTCATACGTTAGAAAATAATACTATATAACGTTATACGTAATTAAATAATACCATATAACGTTATACGTTATAAAATAATACTATATAACGTTATACGTTATAACGTAATGCTATATAACGTTATAACCTAACACAATATAACGTTATACGAAATAAAATAATACCGTATAACGTAATGCGTTATAACGTAATACTATATAACATTATAACGAAACACTATATAACGTTAAACGTTATAAAGTAAAGTTATATAACGTTATACGTTATAAAATAATCCTATATAACGTTATACGTTATAAAATAATACCGTATAACGTTATACGTTATAACGTAATGCTATATAACGTTATAGCGTAACACAATATAACGTTATACGTTATAAAATAATACCGTATATCGTCATACGTTATAACGTAATACTATATAACATTATAACGTAACACTATATAACATCATACGTTATAACGTAACACTACATAACGTTATACTTCATAAAATAATTCTATAAAACGTTATACTTTGTAAAAGTAATACTATATAACGTTATACGTTATAAAATAATACCGTATAACGTTATACGTTATAACGTAATGCTATATAACGTTATAGCGTAACACAATATAACGTTATACGTTATAAAATAATACCGTATATCGTCATACGTTATAACGTAATTCTATATAACATTATAACGTAACACTATATAACATCATACGTTATAACGTAACACTACATAACGTTATACTTCATAAAATAATTCTATATAACGTTATACGTTATAAAATAATACTATATAACGTTATACTATATAAAATAATACCGAATAACGTGATACATTATAACGTAATAATATGTAACGTTATAACGTAACACTGTATAACGTTATACGTTATAAAGCAATGCTATATAACGTCATATGTTATAAAATAATACTATATAACGTTATACGTTATAAAATAATACCATATAACATTCTACGTTATAAAATAATACCGTATAACGTTATACGTTATAACGTAACACTACATAGCGTTACACGTTATAAAGCAATGCTATATAACGTTATACGTTATAAAATAATACTATATAACGTAATGCGTCTTAACGTAATACCATATAACATTATAACGGAACACTATATAACGTTAAAAGTTGTAAAGAAAAGTTATATAACTTTATACGTTATAACGTAATGCTATATAGCGTTATAACGTAACACAATATAACGTTATACCTTATAAAATAAAACTGTATAACGTTATACGTTATAAAATAAAACTGTATAACGTTATACGTTATAACGTAATGCTATATAACGTCATACGTTAGAAAATAATACTATATAACGTTATACGTTATAAAATAATACCGTATAACGTTATACGTTATAACGTAATGCTATATAACGTTATAACGTAACACAATGTTACGTTATACGTTATAAAATAATACCGTATATCGTAATACGTTACAACGTAATACTATATAACATTATAACGTAACACTATATAACATCATACGTTATAACGTAACACTACATAACGTTATGCGTCATAAAATAATGCTATAAAACGTTATACTTTATAAAATAATACTCTATAACGTTATACGTTATATAATAATACTATATAACGTTATACGTTATAAAATAAAACTGTATAACGTTATACGTTATAACGTAATGCTATATAACGTCATACGTTAGAAAATAATACTATATGACGTTATACGTTATAAAATAATACTATATAACGTTATACGTTATAAAATAATACCGTATAACGTTATACGTTATAACGTAATGCTATATAACGTTATAACGTAACACAATATAACGTTATACGTTATAAAATAATACCGTATATCGTCATACGTTATAACGTAATACTATATAACAATATAACGTAACACTATATAACATCATACGTTATAACGTAACACTACATAACGTTATACTTCATAAAATAATTCTATAAAACGTTATACTTTGTAAAATAATACTATATAATGTTATACGTTATAAAATAAAACTGTATAACGTTATACGTTATAACGTAATGCTATATAACGTCATATGTTATAAAATAATACTATATAACGTTATACGTTATAAAATAATACCATATAACATTCTACGTTATAAAATAATACCGTATAACGTTATACGTTATAAGGTAACACTACATAGCGTTATACGTTATAAAGCAATGCTATATAACGTTATACGTTATAAAATAATACTATATAACGTAATGCGTTTTAACGTAATACCATATAACATTATAACGAAACACTATATAACGTTAAACGTTATAAAGTAAAGTTATATAACGTTATACGTTATAAAATAATACTATATAACGTTATACGTAATAAAAAAATA
The DNA here is from genome assembly GCA_037178635.1 of Bombus dahlbomii. Classification (NCBI taxonomy): domain Eukaryota; kingdom Metazoa; phylum Arthropoda; class Insecta; order Hymenoptera; family Apidae; genus Bombus; species Bombus dahlbomii. The sequence continues at coordinate 1,980,024 of CM074117.1, forward strand.
CCATATAACGTTCTACGTTATAAAATAACACCGTATAACGTTATACGTTATAAAATAAAACTGTATAACGTTATACGTTATAACGTAATGCTATATAACGTCATACGTTAGAAAATAATACTATATAACGTTATACGTTATAAAATAATACCGTATAACGTTATACGTTATAACGTAATGCTATATAACGTTATAACGTAACACAATGTTACGTTATACGTTATAAAATAATACCGTATATCGTAATACGTTACAACGTAATACTATATAACATTATAACGTAACACTATATAACATCATACGTTATAACGTAACACTACATAACGTTATGCGTCATAAAATAATGCTATAAAACGTTATACTTTATAGAATAATACTCTATAACGTTATACGTTATATAATAATACTATATAACGTTATACGTCATAAAATAATACTATATAACGTTATACGTTATAAAATAATACCGTATAACGTTATACGTTATAACGTAACACTACATAGCGTTATACGTTATAAAGCAATGGTATATAACGTTATACGTTATAAAATAATACTATATAACGTTATACTATATAAAATAATACCGAATAACGTGATACATTATAACGTAATAATATGTAACGTTATAACGTAACACTGTATAACGTTATACGTTATAAAGCAATGCTATATAACGTTTTACGTTATAAAATAATACCGTATCACGTTATACGGTATAAAATAATACTATATAACGTTATACGCTATAAAATAAGCCTGTATAACGTTATACGTTCTAACGTAATGCTATATAACGTCATACGTTAGAAAATAATACTATATAACGTTATACGTAATTAAATAATACCATATAACGTTATACGTTATAAAATAATACTATATAACGTTATACGTTATAACGTAATGCTATATAACGTTATAACCTAACACAATATAACGTTATACGAAATAAAATAATACCGTATAACGTAATGCGTTATAACGTAATACTATATAACATTATAACGAAACACTATATAACGTTAAACGTTATAAAGTAAAGTTATATAACGTTATACGTTATAAAATAATCCTATATAACGTTATACGTTATAAAATAATACCGTATAACGTTATACGTTATAACGTAATGCTATATAACGTTATAGCGTAACACAATATAACGTTATACGTTATAAAATAATACCGTATATCGTCATACGTTATAACGTAATACTATATAACATTATAACGTAACACTATATAACATCATACGTTATAACGTAACACTACATAACGTTATACTTCATAAAATAATTCTATAAAACGTTATACTTTGTAAAATAATACTATAAAACGTTATACGTTATAAAATAATACTATATAACGTTATACGTTATAAAATAAAACTGTATAACGTTATACGTTATAACGTAATGCTATATAACGTCATATGTTATAAAATAATACTATATAACGTTATACGTTATAAAATAATACCATATAACATTCTACGTTATAAAATAATACCGTATAACGTTATACGTTATAACGTAACACTACATAGCGTTATACGTTATAAAGCAATGCTATATAACGTTATACGTTATAAAATAATACTATATAACGTAATGCGTCTTAACGTAATACCATATAACATTATAACGGAACACTATATAACGTTAAAAGTTGTAAAGAAAAGTTATATAACTTTATACGTTATAACGTAATGCTATATAACGTTATAACGTAACACAATATAACGTTATACCTTATAAAATAAAACTGTATAACGTTATACGTTATAACGTAATGCTATATAACGTCATATGTTATAAAATAATACTATATAACGTTATACGTTATAAAATAATACCATATAACATTCTACGTTATAAAATAAAACTGTATAACGTTATACGTTATAACGTAATGCTATATAACGTCATACGTTAGAAAATAATACTATATAACGTTATACGTAATAAAATAATACCATATAACGTTATACGTTATAAAATAATACTATATAACGTTATACGTTATAAAATAATACCGTATAACGTTATACGTTATAACGTAATGCTATATAACGTTATAACGTAACACAATATAACGTTATACGTTATAAAATAATACCGTATAACGTTATAGGTTATAACGTAATACTATATAACATTATAACGTAACACTATATAACGCTGTACGTTATAAAATAATACTATATATCGTTATCCGTTATAACGTAATGCTATATAACGTTATAACGTAACACAATATAACGTTATACGTAATAAAATAATACCGTATAACGTAATGCGTTATAACGTATTACTATATAACATTATAACGAAACACTATATAAAGTTAAACATTATAAAGTAAAGTTATATAACGTCATACGTTATAAAATAATCCTATATAACGTTATACGTTATAAAATAAAACTGTATAACGTTATACGTTATAACGTAATGCTATATAACGTCATACGTTAGAAAATGATACTATATAACGTTATTCGTAATAAAATAATACCATATAACGTTATACGTTATGATTTAAACTATGTAACGTTATAACCTAACACTATATAACGTTATACGTTATAAAATAATACTATATAACGTTATACTTTATAAAATAATACTCTATAACGTTATACGTTATAAAATAATACTATATAACGTTATACGTTATAAAATAAAACTGTATAACGTTATACGTTATAACGTAACACTACATAACGTTATACGTTATACGGTAATGCTATATAACGTTATACGTTATAAAATAATACCATATAACGTTATACGTTATAGCGTAAACTATATAACGTTATAACCTAACACTATATAACGTTAAACGTCATAAAATAATACCGTATAACGTTATACGTTACAACGTAATACTATATAACGTTATAACGTAACACTATATGACGATATACGCTGTTAGGTAACACCATATAACGTTATACGTTATAATTATAAAATAATACTATATAACGTTATACGTTATAAAATAATACTATATAACGTTATAAGTCATAAAATAATGCTATAAAACGTTATAATTATAAAATAATACTATATAACGTTATACGTTGTAAAATAATACCGTATAACTCTATACGCCATAAAATAAAACCGTATTACGTTATACGTTATAACGTAATACTAAATAACATTATAACGTAACACTATATAACATCATACGTTATAACGTAACACTACATAACGTTATACGTTATAAAATAATACTATATAACATTATAACGTAACACTATATAACGCTATACGTTATTAAATAATACTATATAACGTTATACGTTATAAAATAATACCGTATAACTCTATACGTCATAAAATGAAACCGTATTACGTTATACGTTATAACGTAATGCTATATATCGTTATAACATAACACAATATAACGTTATACGTCATAAAATAATGCTATAAAACGTTATACTTTATAAAATAATACTCTATAACGTTATACGTTATAAAATAATACTATATAACGTTATACGTTATAAAATGAAACTGTATAACGTTATGCGTTATAACGTAATGCTATATAACGTCATACGTTAGAAAATAATACTATATAACGTTATACGTTATAAAATAATACCATATAACGTTATACGTTATAAAATATTACTATATAACATTATACGTTATCAAATAAGACCGTATAACGTGATACGTTATCACGAAATACTATATAACGTTATAACGTAGCACTATATAAAGTTATACCTTATAAACTAACACTATATAACGTTATATCTTATTAGGTAACACTATATAACGTTATACGTCATAAAATAATGCTATAAAACGTTATAATTATAAAATAATACTATATAACGTTATACGTTATAAAATAATACTATATAACGTTATACGTTATAAAATAATACCTTATAACGTTATACGTTATAACGTAAACTATATAACGTTATAACCTAACACTATATAACGTTAAACGTCATAAAATAATACCGTATAACGTTATACGTTATAACGTAATACTAAATAACATTATAACGTAACACTATATAACATCATACGTTATAACGTAACACTACATAACGTTATACGTTATAAAATAATACCGTATAACTCTATACGTCATAAAATGAAACCGTATTACGTTATACGTTATAACGTAATGCTATATATCGTTATAACATAACACAATATAACGTTATACGTCATAAAATAATGCTATAAAACGTTATACTTTATAAAATAATACTCTATAACGTTATACGTTATAAAATGATACTATATAACGTTATACGTTATAAAATAAAACTGTATAACGTTATGCGTTATAACGTAATGCTATATAACGTCATACGTTAGAAAATAATACTATATAACGTTATACGTAATAAAATAATACCATATAACGTTATACGTTATAAAATATTACTATATAACATTTTACGTTATCAAATAAGACCGTATAACGTGATACGTTATCACGAAATACTATATAACGTTATAACGTAGCACTATATAAAGTTATACCTTATAAACTAACACTATATAACGTTATATCTTATTAGGTAACACTATATAACGTTATACGATGTAACGTAACACTATATAACGTTATAAGTAATAAAACAATACCGTATAGCGCTATACGTTATAACGTAATACTAAATAACATGATAACGTAACACTATATAACATCATACGTTATAACGTAACACTACGTAACGTTATACGTCATGAAATAATGCTATAAAACGTTATAATTATAAAATAATACTATATAACGTTATACGTTATAAAATAATACTATATAACGTTATACGTTATAAAATAATACCGTATAACGTTATACGTTCTAACGTAATGCTATATAACGTCATACGTTAGAAAATAATACTATATAACGTTATACGTAATTATATAATACCATATAACGTTATACGTTATAAAATAATACTATATAACGTTATACGTTATAACGTAATGCTATATAACGTTATAACCTAACACAATATAACGTTATACGAAATAAAATAATACCGTATAACGTAATGCGTTATAACGTAATACTATATAACATTATAACGAAACACTATATAACGTTAAACGTTATACAGTAAAGTTATATAACGTTATACGTTATAAAATATTCCTATATAACGTTATACGTTATAAAATAATACCGTATAACGTTATACGTTATAAAATAAAACTGTATAACGTTATACGTTATAACGTAATGCTATATAACGTCATACGTTAGAAAATAATACTATATAACGTTATACGTTATAAAATAATACCGTATAACGTTATACGTTATAACGTAATGCTATATAACGTTATAACGTAACACAATGTTACGTTATACGTTATAAAATAATACCGTATATCGTAATACGTTACAACGTAATACTATATAACATTATAACGTAACACTATATAACATCATACGTTATAACGTAACACTACATAACGTTATGCGTCATAAAATAATGCTATAAAACGTTATACTTTATAGAATAATACTCTATAACGTTATACGTTATATAATAATACTATATAACGTTATACGTCATAAAATAATACTATATAACGTTATACGTTATAAAATAATACCGTATAACGTTATACGTTATAACGTAACACTACATAGCGTTATACGTTATAAAGCAATGGTATATAACGTTATACGTTATAAAATAATACTATATAACGTTATACTATATAAAATAATACCGAATAACGTGATACATTATAACGTAATAATATGTAACGTTATAACGTAACACTGTATAACGTTATACGTTATAAAGCAATGCTGTATAACGTTTTACGTTATAAAATAATACCGTATCACGTTATACGGTATAAAATAATACTATATAACGTTATACGCTATAAAATAAGCCTGTATAACGTTATACGTTCTAACGTAATACTATATAACGTCATACGTTATAAAATAATACTATATAACGTTATACGTTATAACGTAATGCTATATAACGTTATAACCTAACACAATATAACGTTATACGAAATAAAATAATACCGTATAACGTAATGCGTTATAACGTAATACTATATAACATTATAACGAAACACTATATAACGTTAAACGTTATAAAGTAAAGTTATATAACGTTATACGTTATAAAATAATCCTATATAACGTTATACGTTATAAAATAATACCGTATAACGTTATACGTTATAACGTAATGCTATATAACGTTATAGCGTAACACAATATAACGTTATACGTTATAAAATAATACCGTATATCGTCATACGTTATAACGTAATACTATATAACATTATAACGTAACACTATATAACATCATACGTTATAACGTAACACTACATAACGTTATACTTCATAAAATAATTCTATAAAACGTTATACTTTGTAAAATAATACTATATAACGTTATACGTTATAAAATAATACTATATAACGTTATACGTTATAAAATAAAACTGTATAACGTTATACGTTATAACGTAATGCTATATAACGTCATATGTTATAAAATAATACTATATAACGTTATACGTTATAAAATAATACCATATAACATTCTACGTTATAAAATAATACCGTATAACGTTATACGTTATAACGTAACACTACATAGCGTTATACGTTATAAAGCAATGCTATATAACGTTATACGTTATAAAATAATACTATATAACGTAATGCGTCTTAACGTAATACCATATAACATTATAACGGAACACTATATAACGTTAAAAGTTGTAAAGAAAAGTTATATAACTTTATACGTTATAACGTAATGCTATATAACGTTATAACGTAACACAATATAACGTTATACCTTATAAAATAAAACTGTATAACGTTATACGTTATAACGTAATGCTATATAACGTCATATGTTATAAAATAATACTATATAACGTTATACGTTATAAAATAATACCATATAACATTCTACGTTATAAAATAAAACTGTATAACGTTATACGTTATAACGTAATGCTATATAACGTCATACGTTAGAAAATAATACTATATAACGTTATACGTAATAAAATAATACCATATAACGTTATACGTTATAAAATAATACTATATAACGTTATACGTTATAAAATAATACCGTATAACGTTATACGTTATAACGTAATGCTATATAACGTTATAACGTAACACAATATAACGTTATACGTTATAAAATAATACCGTATAACGTTATAGGTTATAACGTAATACTATATAACATTATAACGTAACACTATATAACGCTGTACGTTATAAAATAATACTATATATCGTTATACGTTATAACGTAATGCTATATAACGTTATAACGTAACACAATATAACATTATACGTAATAAAATAATACCGTATAACGTAATGCGTTATAACGTATTACTATATAACATTATAACGAAACACTATATAAAGTTAAACATTATAAAGTAAAGTTATATAACGTCATACGTTATAAAATAATCCTATATAACGTTATACGTTATAAAATAAAACTGTATAACGTTATACGTTATAACGTAATGCTATATAACGTCATACGTTAGAAAATGATACTATATAACGTTATCCGTAATAAAATAATACCATATAACGTTATACGTTATGATTTAAACTATGTAACGTTATAACCTAACACTATATAACGTTATACGTTATAAAATAATACTATATAACGTTATACTTTATAAAATAATACTCTATAACGTTATACGTTATAAAATAATACTATATAACGTTATACGTTATAAAATAAAACTGTATAACGTTATACGTTATAACGTAACACTACATAACGTTATACGTTATACGGTAATGCTATATAACGTTATACGTTATAAAATAATACCATATAACGTTATACGTTATAGCGTAAACTATATAACGTTATAACCTAACACTATATAACGTTAAACGTCATAAAATAATACCGTATAACGTTATACGTTACAACGTAATACTATATAACGTTATAACGTAACACTATATGACGATATACGCTGTTAGGTAACACCATATAACGTTATACGTTATAACGTAACACTACATAACGTTATACGTCATCAAATAATGCTATAAAACGTTATAATTATAAAATAATACTATATAACGTTATACGTTATAAAATAATACTATATAACGTTATAAGTCATAAAATAATGCTATAAAACGTTATAATTATAAAATAATACTATATAACGTTATACGTTGTAAAATAATACCGTATAACTCTATACGCCATAAAATAAAACCGTATTACGTTATACGTTATAACGTAATACTAAATAACATTATAACGTAACACTATATAACATCATACGTTATAACGTAACACTACATAACGTTATACGTTATAAAATAATACTATATAACATTATAACGTAACACTATATAACGCTATACGTTATTAAATAATACTATATAACGTTATACGTTATAAAATAATACCGTATAACTCTATACGTCATAAAATGAAACCGTATTACGTTATACGTTATAACGTAATGCTATATATCGTTATAACATAACACAATATAACGTTATACGTCATAAAATAATGCTATAAAACGTTATACTTTATAAAATAATACTCTATAACGTTATACGTTATAAAATAATACTATATAACGTTATACGTTATAAAATGAAACTGTATAACGTTATGCGTTATAACGTAATGCTATATAACGTCATACGTTAGAAAATAATACTATATAACGTTATACGTAATAAAATAATACCATATAACGTTATACGTTATAAAATATTACTATATAACATTATACGTTATCAAATAAGACCGTATAACGTGATACGTTATCACGAAATACTATATAACGTTATAACGTAGCACTATATAAAGTTATACCTTATAAACTAACACTATATAACGTTATATCTTATTAGGTAACACTATATAACGTTATACGTCATAAAATAATGCTATAAAACGTTATAATTATAAAATAATACTATATAACGTTATACGTTATAAAATAATACTATATAACGTTATACGTTATAAAATAATACCTTATAACGTTATACGTTATAACGTAAACTATATAACGTTATAACCTAACACTATATAACGTTAAACGTCATAAAATAATACCGTATAACGTTATACGTTATAACGTAATACTAAATAACATTATAACGTAACACTATATAACATCATACGTTATAACGTAACACTACATAACGTTATACGTTATAAAATAATACCGTATAACTCTATACGTCATAAAATGAAACCGTATTACGTTATACGTTATAACGTAATGCTATATATCGTTATAACATAACACAATATAACGTTATACGTCATAAAATAATGCTATAAAACGTTATACTTTATAAAATAATACTCTATAACGTTATACGTTATAAAATGATACTATATAACGTTATACGTTATAAAATAAAACTGTATAACGTTATGCGTTATAACGTAATGCTATATAACGTCATACGTTAGAAAATAATACTATATAACGTTATACGTAATAAAATAATACCATATAACGTTATACGTTATAAAATATTACTATATAACATTTTACGTTATCAAATAAGACCGTATAACGTGATACGTTATCACGAAATACTATATAACGTTATAACGTAGCACTATATAAAGTTATACCTTATAAACTAACACTATATAACGTTATATCTTATTAGGTAACACTATATAACGTTATACGATGTAACGTAACACTATATAACGTTATAAGTAATAAAACAATACCGTATAGCGCTATACGTTATAACGTAATACTAAATAACATGATAACGTAACACTATATAACATCATACGTTATAACGTAACACTACATAACGTTATACGTCATAAAATAATGCTATAAAACGTTATAATTATAAAATAATACTATATAACGTTATACGTTATGACGTAATGCTATATAACGTTATAACCTAACACAATATAACGTTATACGAAATAAAATAATACCGTATAACGTAATGCGTTATAACGTAATACTATATAACTTTATAACGAAACACTATATAACGTTAAACGTTATACAGTAAAGTTATATAACGTTATACGTTATAAAATATTCCTATATAACGTTATACGTTATAAAATAATACCGTATAACGTTATACGTTATAACGTAATGCTATATAACGTTATAGCGTAACACAATATAACGTTATACGTTATAAAATAATACCGTATATCGTCATACGTTATAACGTAATACTATATAACATTATAACGTAACACTATATAACATCATACGTTATAACGTAACACTACATAACGTTATACTTCATAAAATAATTCTATAAAACGTTATACTTTGTAAAATAATACTATATAACGTTATACGTTATAAAATAATACTATATAACGTTATACGTTATAAAATAAAACTGTATAACGTTATACGTTATAACGTAATGCTATATAACGTCATATGTTATAAAATAATACTATATAACGTTATACGTTATAAAATAATACCATATAACATTCTACGTTATAAAATAATACCGTATAACGTTATACGTTATAACGTAACACTACATAGCGTTATACGTTATAAAGCAATGCTATATAACGTTATACGTTATAAAATAATACTATATAACGTAATGCGTCTTAACGTAATACCATATAACATTATAACGGAACACTATATAACGTTAAAAGTTGTAAAGAAAAGTTATATAACTTTATACGTTATAACGTAATGCTATATAACGTTATAACGTAACACAATATAACGTTATACCTTATAAAATAAAACTGTATAACGTTATACGTTATAACGTAATGCTATATAACGTCATATGTTATAAAATAATACTATATAACGTTATACGTTATAAAATAATACCATATAACATTCTACGTTATAAAATAAAACTGTATAACGTTATACGTTATAACGTAATGCTATATAACGTCATACGTTAGAAAATAATACTATATAACGTTATACGTAATAAAATAATACCATATAACGTTATACGTTATAAAATAATACTATATAACGTTATACGTTATAAAATAATACCGTATAACGTTATACGTTATAACGTAATGCTATATAACGTTATAACGTAACACAATATAACGTTATACGTTATAAAATAATACCGTATAACGTTATAGGTTATAACGTAATACTATATAACATTATAACGTAACACTATATAACGCTGTACGTTATAAAATAATACTATATATCGTTATACGTTATAACGTAATGCTATATAACGTTATAACGTAACACAATATAACATTATACGTAATAAAATAATACCGTATAACGTAATGCGTTATAACGTATTACTATATAACATTATAACGAAACACTATATAAAGTTAAACATTATAAAGTAAAGTTATATAACGTCATACGTTATAAAATAATCCTATATAACGTTATACGTTATAAAATAAAACTGTATAACGTTATACGTTATAACGTAATGCTATATAACGTCATACGTTAGAAAATGATACTATATAACGTTATCCGTAATAAAATAATACCATATAACGTTATACGTTATGATTTAAACTATGTAACGTTATAACCTAACACTATATAACGTTATACGTTATAAAATAATACTATATAACGTTATACTTTATAAAATAATACTCTATAACGTTATACGTTATAAAATAATACTATATAACGTTATACGTTATAAAATAAAACTGTATAACGTTATACGTTATAACGTAACACTACATAACGTTATACGTTATACGGTAATGCTATATAACGTTATACGTTATAAAATAATACCATATAACGTTATACGTTATAGCGTAAACTATATAACGTTATAACCTAACACTATATAACGTTAAACGTCATAAAATAATACCGTATAACGTTATACGTTACAACGTAATACTATATAACGTTATAACGTAACACTATATGACGATATACGCTGTTAGGTAACACCATATAACGTTATACGTTATAACGTAACACTACATAACGTTATACGTCATCAAATAATGCTATAAAACGTTATAATTATAAAATAATACTATATAACGTTATACGTTATAAAATAATACTATATAACGTTATAAGTCATAAAATAATGCTATAAAACGTTATAATTATAAAATAATACTATATAACGTTATACGTTGTAAAATAATACCGTATAACTCTATACGCCATAAAATAAAACCGTATTACGTTATACGTTATAACGTAATACTAAATAACATTATAACGTAACACTATATAACATCATACGTTATAACGTAACACTACATAACGTTATACGTTATAAAATAATACTATATAACATTATAACGTAACACTATATAACGCTATACGTTATTAAATAATACTATATAACGTTATACGTTATAAAATAATACCGTATAACTCTATACGTCATAAAATGAAACCGTATTACGTTATACGTTATAACGTAATGCTATATATCGTTATAACATAACACAATATAACGTTATACGTCATAAAATAATGCTATAAAACGTTATACTTTATAAAATAATACTCTATAACGTTATACGTTATAAAATAATACTATATAACGTTATACGTTATAAAATGAAACTGTATAACGTTATGCGTTATAACGTAATGCTATATAACGTCATACGTTAGAAAATAATACTATATAACGTTATACGTAATAAAATAATACCATATAACGTTATACGTTATAAAATATTACTATATAACATTATACGTTATCAAATAAGACCGTATAACGTGATACGTTATCACGAAATACTATATAACGTTATAACGTAGCACTATATAAAGTTATACCTTATAAACTAACACTATATAACGTTATATCTTATTAGGTAACACTATATAACGTTATACGTCATAAAATAATGCTATAAAACGTTATAATTATAAAATAATACTATATAACGTTATACGTTATAAAATAATACTATATAACGTTATACGTTATAAAATAATACCTTATAACGTTATACGTTATAACGTAATGCTATATAACGTCATACGTTAGAAAATAATACTATATAACGTTATACGTAATAAAATAATACCATATAACGTTATACGTTATAAAATAATACTATATAACGTTATACGTTATAAAATAATACCGTATAACGTTATACGTTATAACGTAATGCTATATAACGTTATAACGTAACACAATATAACGTTATACGTTATAAAATAATACCGTATAACGTTATAGGTTATAACGTAATACTATATAACATTATAACGTAACACTATATAACGCTGTACGTTATAAAATAATACTATATATCGTTATACGTTATAACGTAATGCTATATAACGTTATAACGTAACACAATATAACATTATACGTAATAAAATAATACCGTATAACGTAATGCGTTATAACGTATTACTATATAACATTATAACGAAACACTATATAAAGTTAAACATTATAAAGTAAAGTTATATAACGTCATACGTTATAAAATAATCCTATATAACGTTATACGTTATAAAATAAAACTGTATAACGTTATACGTTATAACGTAATGCTATATAACGTCATACGTTAGAAAATGATACTATATAACGTTATCCGTAATAAAATAATACCATATAACGTTATACGTTATGATTTAAACTATGTAACGTTATAACCTAACACTATATAACGTTATACGTTATAAAATAATACTATATAACGTTATACTTTATAAAATAATACTCTATAACGTTATACGTTATAAAATAATACTATATAACGTTATACGTTATAAAATAAAACTGTATAACGTTATACGTTATAACGTAACACTACATAACGTTATACGTTATACGGTAATGCTATATAACGTTATACGTTATAAAATAATACCATATAACGTTATACGTTATAGCGTAAACTATATAACGTTATAACCTAACACTATATAACGTTAAACGTCATAAAATAATACCGTATAACGTTATACGTTACAACGTAATACTATATAACGTTATAACGTAACACTATATGACGATATACGCTGTTAGGTAACACCATATAACGTTATACGTTATAACGTAACACTACATAACGTTATACGTCATCAAATAATGCTATAAAACGTTATAATTATAAAATAATACTATATAACGTTATACGTTATAAAATAATACTATATAACGTTATAAGTCATAAAATAATGCTATAAAACGTTATAATTATAAAATAATACTATATAACGTTATACGTTGTAAAATAATACCGTATAACTCTATACGCCATAAAATAAAACCGTATTACGTTATACGTTATAACGTAATACTAAATAACATTATAACGTAACACTATATAACATCATACGTTATAACGTAACACTACATAACGTTATACGTTATAAAATAATACTATATAACATTATAACGTAACACTATATAACGCTATACGTTATTAAATAATACTATATAACGTTATACGTTATAAAATAATACCGTATAACTCTATACGTCATAAAATGAAACCGTATTACGTTATACGTTATAACGTAATGCTATATATCGTTATAACATAACACAATATAACGTTATACGTCATAAAATAATGCTATAAAACGTTATACTTTATAAAATAATACTCTATAACGTTATACGTTATAAAATAATACTATATAACGTTATACGTTATAAAATGAAACTGTATAACGTTATGCGTTATAACGTAATGCTATATAACGTCATACGTTAGAAAATAATACTATATAACGTTATACGTAATAAAATAATACCATATAACGTTATACGTTATAAAATATTACTATATAACATTATACGTTATCAAATAAGACCGTATAACGTGATACGTTATCACGAAATACTATATAACGTTATAACGTAGCACTATATAAAGTTATACCTTATAAACTAACACTATATAACGTTATATCTTATTAGGTAACACTATATAACGTTATACGTCATAAAATAATGCTATAAAACGTTATAATTATAAAATAATACTATATAACGTTATACGTTATAAAATAATACTATATAACGTTATACGTTATAAAATAATACCTTATAACGTTATACGTTATAACGTAATGCTATATAACGTCATACGTTAGAAAATAATACTATATAACGTTATACGTAATAAAATAATGCTATAAAACGTTATAATTATAAAATAATACTATATAACGTTATACGCTATAAAATAAGCCTGTATAACGTTATACGTTCTAACGTAATACTATATAACGTCATACGTTATAAAATAATACTATATAACGTTATACGTTATAACGTAATGCTATATAACGTTATAACCTAACACAATATAACGTTATACGAAATAAAATAATACCGTATAACGTAATGCGTTATAACGTAATACTATATAACATTATAACGAAACACTATATAACGTTAAACGTTATAAAGTAAAGTTATATAACGTTATACGTTATAAAATAATCCTATATAACGTTATACGTTATAAAATAATACCGTATAACGTTATACGTTATAACGTAATGCTATATAACGTTATAGCGTAACACAATATAACGTTATACGTTATAAAATAATACCGTATATCGTCATACGTTATAACGTAATACTATATAACATTATAACGTAACACTATATAACATCATACGTTATAACGTAACACTACATAACGTTATACTTCATAAAATAATTCTATAAAACGTTATACTTTGTAAAATAATACTATATAACGTTATACGTTATAAAATAATACTATATAACGTTATACGTTATAAAATAAAACTGTATAACGTTATACGTTATAACGTAATGCTATATAACGTCATATGTTATAAAATAATACTATATAACGTTATACGTTATAAAATAATACCATATAACATTCTACGTTATAAAATAATACCGTATAACGTTATACGTTATAACGTAACACTACATAGCGTTATACGTTATAAAGCAATGCTATATAACGTTATACGTTATAAAATAATACTATATAACGTAATGCGTCTTAACGTAATACCATATAACATTATAACGGAACACTATATAACGTTAAAAGTTGTAAAGAAAAGTTATATAACTTTATACGTTATAACGTAATGCTATATAACGTTATAACGTAACACAATATAACGTTATACCTTATAAAATAAAACTGTATAACGTTATACGTTATAACGTAATGCTATATAACGTCATATGTTATAAAATAATACTATATAACGTTATACGTTATAAAATAATACCATATAACATTCTACGTTATAAAATAAAACTGTATAACGTTATACGTTATAACGTAATGCTATATAACGTCATACGTTAGAAAATAATACTATATAACGTTATACGTAATAAAATAATACCATATAACGTTATACGTTATAAAATAATACTATATAACGTTATACGTTATAAAATAATACCGTATAACGTTATACGTTATAACGTAATGCTATATAACGTTATAACGTAACACAATATAACGTTATACGTTATAAAATAATACCGTATAACGTTATAGGTTATAACGTAATACTATATAACATTATAACGTAACACTATATAACGCTGTACGTTATAAAATAATACTATATATCGTTATACGTTATAACGTAATGCTATATAACGTTATAACGTAACACAATATAACATTATACGTAATAAAATAATACCGTATAACGTAATGCGTTATAACGTATTACTATATAACATTATAACGAAACACTATATAAAGTTAAACATTATAAAGTAAAGTTATATAACGTCATACGTTATAAAATAATCCTATATAACGTTATACGTTATAAAATAAAACTGTATAACGTTATACGTTATAACGTAATGCTATATAACGTCATACGTTAGAAAATGATACTATATAACGTTATCCGTAATAAAATAATACCATATAACGTTATACGTTATGATTTAAACTATGTAACGTTATAACCTAACACTATATAACGTTATACGTTATAAAATAATACTATATAACGTTATACTTTATAAAATAATACTCTATAACGTTATACGTTATAAAATAATACTATATAACGTTATACGTTATAAAATAAAACTGTATAACGTTATACGTTATAACGTAACACTACATAACGTTATACGTTATACGGTAATGCTATATAACGTTATACGTTATAAAATAATACCATATAACGTTATACGTTATAGCGTAAACTATATAACGTTATAACCTAACACTATATAACGTTAAACGTCATAAAATAATACCGTATAACGTTATACGTTACAACGTAATACTATATAACGTTATAACGTAACACTATATGACGATATACGCTGTTAGGTAACACCATATAACGTTATACGTTATAACGTAACACTACATAACGTTATACGTCATCAAATAATGCTATAAAACGTTATAATTATAAAATAATACTATATAACGTTATACGTTATAAAATAATACTATATAACGTTATAAGTCATAAAATAATGCTATAAAGCGTTATAATTATAAAATAATACTATATAACGTTATACGTTGTAAAATAATACCGTATAACTCTATACGCCATAAAATAAAACCGTATTACGTTATACGTTATAACGTAATACTAAATAACATTATAACGTAACACTATATAACATCATACGTTATAACGTAACACTACATAACGTTATACGTTATAAAATAATACTATATAACATTATAACGTAACACTATATAACGCTATACGTTATTAAATAATACTATATAACGTTATACGTTATAAAATAATACCGTATAACTCTATACGTCATAAAATGAAACCGTATTACGTTATACGTTATAACGTAATGCTATATATCGTTATAACATAACACAATATAACGTTATACGTCATAAAATAATGCTATAAAACGTTATACTTTATAAAATAATACTCTATAACGTTATACGTTATAAAATAATACTATATAACGTTATACGTTATAAAATGAAACTGTATAACGTTATGCGTTATAACGTAATGCTATATAACGTCATACGTTAGAAAATAATACTATATAACGTTATACGTAATAAAATAATACCATATAACGTTATACGTTATAAAATATTACTATATAACATTATACGTTATCAAATAAGACCGTATAACGTGATACGTTATCACGAAATACTATATAACGTTATAACGTAGCACTATATAAAGTTATACCTTATAAACTAACACTATATAACGTTATATCTTATTAGGTAACACTATATAACGTTATACGTCATAAAATAATGCTATAAAACGTTATAATTATAAAATAATACTATATAACGTTATACGTTATAAAATAATACTATATAACGTTATACGTTATAAAATAATACCTTATAACGTTATACGTTATAACGTAAACTATATAACGTTATAACCTAACACTATATAACGTTAAACGTCATAAAATAATACCGTATAACGTTATACGTTATAACGTAATACTAAATAACATTATAACGTAACACTATATAACATCATACGTTATAACGTAACACTACATAACGTTATACGTTATAAAATAATACCGTATAACTCTATACGTCATAAAATGAAACCGTATTACGTTATACGTTATAACGTAATGCTATATATCGTTATAACATAACACAATATAACGTTATACGTCATAAAATAATGCTATAAAACGTTATACTTTATAAAATAATACTCTATAACGTTATACGTTATAAAATGATACTATATAACGTTATACGTTATAAAATAAAACTGTATAACGTTATGCGTTATAACGTAATGCTATATAACGTCATACGTTAGAAAATAATACTATATAACGTTATACGTAATAAAATAAT
The DNA here is from genome assembly GCA_037178635.1 of Bombus dahlbomii. Classification (NCBI taxonomy): domain Eukaryota; kingdom Metazoa; phylum Arthropoda; class Insecta; order Hymenoptera; family Apidae; genus Bombus; species Bombus dahlbomii. The sequence continues at coordinate 1,998,889 of CM074117.1, forward strand.
ACCATATAACGTTATACGTTATAAAATATTACTATATAACATTTTACGTTATCAAATAAGACCGTATAACGTGATACGTTATCACGAAATACTATATAACGTTATAACGTAGCACTATATAAAGTTATACCTTATAAACTAACACTATATAACGTTATATCTTATTAGGTAACACTATATAACGTTATACGATGTAACGTAACACTATATAACGTTATAAGTAATAAAACAATACCGTATAGCGCTATACGTTATAACGTAATACTAAATAACATGATAACGTAACACTATATAACATCATACGTTATAACGTAACACTACATAACGTTATACGTCATAAAATAATGCTATAAAACGTTATAATTATAAAATAATACTATATAACGTTATACGTTATAACGTAATGCTATATAACGTTATAACCTAACACAATATAACGTTATACGAAATAAAATAATACCGTATAACGTAATGCGTTATAACGTAATACTATATAACATTATAACGAAACACTATATAACGTTAAACGTTATACAGTAAAGTTATATAACGTTATACGTTATAAAATATTCCTATATAACGTTATACGTTATAAAATAATACCGTATAACGTTATACGTTATAACGTAATGCTATATAACGTTATAGCGTAACACAATATAACGTTATACGTTATAAAATAATACCGTATATCGTCATACGTTATAACGTAATACTATATAACATTATAACGTAACACTATATAACATCATACGTTATAACGTAACACTACATAACGTTATACTTCATAAAATAATTCTATAAAACGTTATACTTTGTAAAATAATACTATATAACGTTATACGTTATAAAATAATACTATATAACGTTATACGTTATAAAATAAAACTGTATAACGTTATACGTTATAACGTAATGCTATATAACGTCATATGTTATAAAATAATACTATATAACGTTATACGTTATAAAATAATACCATATAACATTCTACGTTATAAAATAATACCGTATAACGTTATACGTTATAACGTAACACTACATAGCGTTATACGTTATAAAGCAATGCTATATAACGTTATACGTTATAAAATAATACTATATAACGTAATGCGTCTTAACGTAATACCATATAACATTATAACGGAACACTATATAACGTTAAAAGTTGTAAAGAAAAGTTATATAACTTTATACGTTATAACGTAATGCTATATAACGTTATAACGTAACACAATATAACGTTATACCTTATAAAATAAAACTGTATAACGTTATACGTTATAACGTAATGCTATATAACGTCATATGTTATAAAATAATACTATATAACGTTATACGTTATAAAATAATACCGTATAACGTTATACGTTATAACGTAATGCTATATAACGTTATAACGTAACACAATATAACGTTATACGTTATAAAATAATACCGTATAACGTTATAGGTTATAACGTAATACTATATAACATTATAACGTAACACTATATAACGCTGTACGTTATAAAATAATACTATATATCGTTATACGTTATAACGTAATGCTATATAACGTTATAACGTAACACAATATAACGTTATATGTAATAAAATAATACCGTATAACGTAATGCGTTATAACGTCTTACTATATAACATTATAACGAAACACTATATAAAGTTAAACATTATAAAGTAAAGTTATATAACGTCATACGTTATAAAATAATCCTATATAACGTTATACGTTATAAAATAAAACTGTATAACGTTATACGTTATAACGTAATGCTATATAACGTCATACGTTAGAAAATGATACTATATAACGTTATACGTAATAAAATAATACCATATAACGTTATACGTTATGATTTAAACTATATAACGTTATAACCTAACACTATATAACGTTATACGTTATAAAATAATACTATATAACGTTATACTTTATAAAATAATACTCTATAACATTATACGTTATAAAATAATACTATATAACGTTATACGTTATAAAATAAAACTGTATAACGTTATACGTTATAACGTAACACTACATAACGTTATACGTTATACGGTAATGCTATATAACGTTATACGTTATAAAATAATACCATATAACGTTATACGTTATAGCGTAAACTATATAACGTTATAACCTAACACTATATAACGTTAAACGTCATAAAATAGTACCGTATAACGTTATACGTTACAACGTAATACTATATAACGTTATAACGTAACACTATATGACGATATACGCTGTTAGGTAACACCATATAACGTTATACGTTATAACGTAACACTACATAACGTTATACGTCATCAAATAATGCTATAAAACGTTATAATTATAAAATAATACTATATAACGTTATACGTTATAAAATAATACTATATAACGTTATAAGTCATAAAATAATGCTATAAAACGTTTTAATTATAAAATAATACTATATAACGTTATACGTTGTAAAATAATACCGTATAACTCTATACGCCATAAAATAAAACCGTATTACGTTATACGTTATAACGTAATACTAAATAACATTATAACGTAACACTATATAACATCATACGTTATAACGTAACACTACATAACGTTATACGTTATAAAATAATACTATATAACATTATAACGTAACACTATATAACGCTATACGTTATTAAATAATACTATATAACGTTATACGTTATAAAATAATACCGTATAACGTTATACGTTATAACGTAATGCTATATAACGTTATAGCGTAACACAATATAACGTTATACGTTATAAAATAATACCGTATATCGTCATACGTTATAACGTAATACTATATAACATTATAACGTAACACTATATAACATCATACGTTATAACGTAACACTACATAACGTTATACTTCATAAAATAATTCTATAAAACGTTATACTTTGTAAAATAATACTATATAACGTTATACGTTATAAAATAATACTATATAACGTTATACGTTATAAAATAAAACTGTAAAACGTTATACGTTATAACGTAATGCTATATAACGTCATATGTTATAAAATAATACTATATAACGTTATACGTTATAAAATAATACCATATAACATTCTACGTTATAAAATAATACCGTATAACGTTATACGTTATAACGTAACACTACATAGCGTTATACGTTATAAAGCAATGCTATATAACGTTATACGTTATAAAATAATACTATATAACGTAATGCGTCTTAACGTAATACCATATAACATTATAACGGAACACTATATAACGTTAAAAGTTGTAAAGAAAAGTTATATAACTTTATACGTTATAACGTAATGCTATATAACGTTATAACGTAACACAATATAACGTTATAACTTATAAAATAAAACTGTATAACGTTATACGTTATAACGTAATGCTATATATCGTTATAACATAACACAATATAACGTTATACGTCATAAAATAATGCTATAAAACGTTATACTTTATAAAATAATACTCTATAACGTTATACGTTATAAAATAATACTATATAACGTTATACGTTATAAAATAAAACTGTATAACGTTATGCGTTATAACGTAATGCTATATAACGTCATACGTTAGAAAATAATACTATATAACGTTATACGTAATAAAATAATACCATATAACGTTATACGTTATAAAATATTACTATATAACATTATACGTTATCAAATAAGACCGTATAACGTGATACGTTATCACGAAATACTATATAACGTTATAACGTAGCACTATATAAAGTTATACCTTATAAACTAACACTATATAACGTTATATCTTATTAGGTAACACTATATAACGTTATACGTCATAAAATAATGCTATAAAACGTTATAATTATAAAATAATACTATATAACGTTATACGTTATAAAATAATACTATATAACGTTATACGTTATAAAATAATACCTTATAACGTTATACGTTATAACGTAAACTATATAACGTTATAACCTAACACTATATAACGTTAAACGTCATAAAATAATACCGTATAACGTTATACGTTATAACGTAATACTAAATAACATTATAACGTAACACTATATAACATCATACGTTATAACGTAACGCTACATAACGTTATACGTTATAAAATAATACCGTATAACTCTATACGTCATAAAATGAAACCGTATTACGTTGTACGTTATAACGTAATGCTATATATCGTTATAACATAACACAATATAACGTTATACGTCATAAAATAATGCTATAAAACGTTATACTTTATAAAATAATACTCTATAACGTTATACGTTATAAAATAATACTATATAACGTTATACGTTATAAAATAAAACTGTATAACGTTATGCGTTATAACGTAATGCTATATAACGTCATACGTTAGAAAATAATACTATATAACGTTATACGTAATAAAATAATACCATATAACGTTATACGTTATAAAATATTACTATATAACATTTTACGTTATCAAATAAGACCGTATAACGTGATACGTTATCACGAAATACTATATAACGTTATAACGTAGCACTATATAAAGTTATACCTTATAAACTAACACTATATTACGTTATATCTTATTAGGTAACACTATATAACGTTATACGATGTAACGTAACACTATATAACGTTATAAGTAATAAAACAATACCGTATAGCGCTATACGTTATAACGTAATACTAAATAACATGATAACGTAACACTATATAACATCATACGTTATAACGTAACACTACATAACGTTATACGTCATAAAATAATGCTATAAAACGTTATAATTATAAAATAATACTATATAACGTTATACGTTATAAAATAATACTATATAACGTTATACGTTATAAAATAATACCGTATAACGTTATACGTTATAACGTAACACTACATAGCGTTATACGTTATAAAGCAATGGTATATAACGTTATACGTTATAAAATAATACTATATAACGTTATACTATATAAAATAATACCGAATAACGTGATACATTATAACGTAATAATATGTAACGTTATAACGTAACACTGTATAACGTTATACGTTATAAAGCAATGCTATATAACGTTTTACGTTATAAAATAATACCGTAGCACGTTATACGGTATAAAATAATACTATATAACGTTATACGCTATAAAATAAGCCTGTATAACGTTATACGTTCTAACGTAATGCTATATAACGTCATACGTTAGAAAATAATACTATATAACGTTATACGTAATTAAATAATACCATATAACGTTATACGTTATAAAATAATACTATATAACGTTATACGTTATAACGTAATGCTATATAACGTTATAACCTAACACAATATAACGTTATACGAAATAAAATAATACCGTATAACGTAATGCGTTATAACGTAATACTATATAACATTATAACGAAACACTATATAACGTTAAACGTTATAAAGTAAAGTTATATAACGTTATACGTTATAAAATAATCCTATATGACGTTATACGTTATAAAATAATACCGTATAACGTTATACGTTATAACGTAATGCTATATAACGTTATAGCGTAACACAATATAACGTTATACGTTATAAAATAATACCGTATATCGTCATACGTTATAACGTAATACTATATAACATTATAACGTAACACTATATAACATCATACGTTATAACGTAACACTACATAACGTTATACTTCATAAAATAATTCTATAAAACGTTATACTTTGTAAAATAATACTATATAACGTTATACGTTATAAAATAATACTATATAACGTTATACGTTATAAAATAAAACTGTATAACGTTATACGTTATAACGTAATGCTATATAACGTCATATGTTATAAAATAATACTATATAACGTTATACGTTATAAAATAATACCATATAACATTCTACGTTATAAAATAATACCGTATAACGTTATACGTTATAACGTAACACTACATAGCGTTATACGTTATAAAGCAATGCTATATAACGTTATACGTTATAAAATAATACTATATAACGTAATGCGTCTTAACGTAATACCATATAACATTATAACGGAACACTATATAACGTTAAAAGTTGTAAAGAAAAGTTATATAACTTTATACGTTATAACGTAATGCTATATAACGTTATAACGTAACACAATATAACGTTATAACTTATAAAATAAAACTGTATAACGTTATACGTTATAACGTAATGCTATATATCGTTATAACATAACACAATATAACGTTATACGTCATAAAATAATGCTATAAAACGTTATACTTTATAAAATAATACTCTATAACGTTATACGTTATAAAATAATACTATATAACGTTATACGTTATAAAATAAAACTGTATAACGTTATGCGTTATAACGTAATGCTATATAACGTCATACGTTAGAAAATAATACTATATAACGTTATACGTAATAAAATAATACCATATAACGTTATACGTTATAAAATATTACTATATAACATTTTACGTTATCAAATAAGACCGTATAACGTGATACGTTATCACGAAATACTATATAACGTTATAACGTAGCACTATATAAAGTTATACCTTATAAACTAACACTATATAACGTTATATCTTATTAGGTAACACTATATAACGTTATACGATGTAACGTAACACTATATAACGTTATAAGTAATAAAACAATACCGTATAGCGCTATACGTTATAACGTAATACTAAATAACATGATAACGTAACACTATATAACATCATACGTTATAACGTAACACTACATAACGTTATACGTCATAAAATAATGCTATAAAACGTTATAATTATAAAATAATACTATATAACGTTATACGTTATAAAATAATACTATATAACGTTATACGTTATAAAATAATACCTTATAACGTTATACGTTATAACGTAAACTATATAACGTTATAACCTAACACTATATAACGTTAAACGTCATAAAATAATACCGTATAACGTTATACGTTATAACGTAATACTAAATAACATTATAACGTAACACTATATAACATCATACGTTATAACGTAACACTACATAACGTTATACGTCATAAAATAATGCTATAAAACGTTATACTTTATAAAATAATACTCTATAACGTTATACGTTATAAAATAATACTATATAACGTTATACGTTATAAAATAAAACTGTATAACGTTATACGTTATAACGTAATGCTATATAACGTCATACGTTAGAAAATAATACTATATAACGTTATACGTAATAAAATAATACCATATAACGTTATACGTTATTATTTAAACTATATAACTTTATAACCTAACACTATATAACGTTATACGTCATGAAATAATGCTATAAAACGTTATACTTTATAAAATAATACTCTATAACAATATACGTTGTAAAATAATAATATATAACGTTATACGTTATAAAATAAAACTGTATAACGTTATACGTTATAACGTAATGCTATATAACGTCATACGTTAGAAAATAATACTATATAACGTTATACATAATAAAATAATACCATATAACGTTATACGTTATAATTTAAACTATATAACATTATAACCTAACACTATATAACGCTATCCGTTATAAAATAATACTATATAACGTTATACTTTATAAAATAATACTCTATAACGTTATACGTTATAAAATAATACTACATAACGTTATACGTTATAAAATAAAACTGTATAACGTTATACGTTATAACGTAACACTACATAACGTAATACGTTATACGGTAATGCTATATAACGTTATACGTTATAAAATAATACCGTATCACGTTATACGTTATAAAATAATACTATATAACATTATACGCTATAAAATAAAGCTGTATAACGTTATACGTTATAACGTAATGCTATATAACGTCATACGTTAGAAAATAATACTATATAACGTTATACGTAATTAAATAATACCATATAACGTTATACGTTATAAAAAAATACTATATAACGTTATACGTTATAAAATAATACCATATAACATTCTACGTTATAAAATAAAACTGTATAACGTTATACGTTATAATGTAATGCTATATAACGTCATATGTTATAAAATAATACTATATAACGTTATACGTTATAAAATAATACCATATAACATTCTACGTTATAAAATAAAACTGTATAACGTTATACGTAATAAAATAATACCATATAACGTTATAAGTTATAAAATAAAACTGTATAACGTTATACGTTATAAAATAAAACTGTATAACGTTATACGTTATAACGTAACACTACATAACGTTATACGTTATAAAATAATACTATATAACATTATAACGTAACACTATATAACGCTATACGTTATTAAATAATACTGTATAACGTAATACGTTATAAAATAATACCGTATAACTCTATACGTCATAAAATGAAACCGTATTACGTTATACGTTATAACGTAATGCTATATATCGTTATAACATAACACAATATAACGTTATACCTCATAAAATAATGCTATAAAACGTTATACTTTATAAAATAATACTCTATAACGTTATACGTTATAAAATAATACCTTATAACGTTATACGTTATAACGTAAACTATATAACGTTATAACCTAACACTATATAACGTTAAACGTCATAAAATAATACCGTATAACGTTATACGTTATAACGTAATACTAAATAACATTATAACGTAACACTATATAACATCATACGTTATAACGTAACACTACATAACGTTATACGTCATAAAATAATGCTATAAAACGTTATACTTTATAAAATAATACTCTATAACGTTATACGTTATAAAATAATACTATATAACGTTATACGTTATAAAATAAAACTGTATAACGTTATACGTTATAACGTAATGCTATATAACGTCATACGTTAGAAAATAATACTATATAACGTTATACGTAATAAAATAATACCATATAACGTTATACGTTATAACGTAATACTAAATAACATTATAACGTAACACTATATAACATCATACGTTATAACGTAACACTACATAACGTTATACGTTATAAAATAATACCGTATAACTCTATACGTCATAAAATGAAACCGTATTACGTTATACGTTATAACGTAATGCTATATATCGTTATAACATAACACAATATAACGTTATACGTCATAAAATAATGCTATAAAACGTTATACTTTATAAAATAATACTCTATAACGTTATACGTTATAAAATAATACTATATAACGTTATACGTTATAAAATAAAACTGTATAACGTTATGCGTTATAACGTAATGCTATATAACGTCATACGTTAGAAAATAATACTATATAACGTTATACGTAATAAAATAATACCATATAACGTTATACGTTATAAAATATTACTATATAACATTTTACGTTATCAAATAAGACCGTATAACGTGATACGTTATCACGAAATTCTATATAACGTTATAACGTAGCACTATATAAAGTTATACCTTATAAACTAACACTATATAACGTTATATCTTATTAGGTAACACTATATAACGTTATACGATGTAACGTAACACTATATAACGTTATAAGTAATAAAACAATACCGTATAGCGCTATACGTTATAACGTAATACTAAATAACATGATAACGTAACACTATATAACATCATACGTTATAACGTAACACTACATAACGTTATACGTCATAAAATAATGCTATAAAACGTTATAATTATAAAATAATACTATATAACGTTATACGTTATAAAATAATACTATATAACGTTATACGTTATAAAATAACACCTTATAACGTTATACGTTATAACGTAAACTATATAACGTTATAACCTAACACTATATAACGTTAAACGTCATAAAATAATACCGTATAACGTTATACGTTATAACGTAATACTAAATAACATTATAACGTAACACTATATAACATCATACGTTATAACGTAACACTACATAACGTTATACGTCAAAAATAATGCTATAAAACGTTATACTTTATAAAATAATACTCTATAACGTTATACGTTATAAAATAATACTATATAACGTTATACGTTATAAAATAAAACTGTATAACGTTATACGTTATAACGTAATGCTATATAACGTCATACGTTAGAAAATAATACTATATAACGTTATACGTAATAAAATAATAACATATAACGTTATACGTTATAATTTAAACTATATAACTTTATAACCTAACACTATATAACGTTATACGTCATAAAATAATGCTATAAAACGTTATACTTTATAAAATAATACTCTATAACAATATACGTTATAAAATAATAATATATAACGTTATACGTTATAAAATAAAACTGTATAACGTTATACGTTATAACGTAATGCTATATAACGTCATACGTTAGAAAATAATACTATATAAAGTTATACGTAATAAAATAATACCATATAACGTTATACGTTATAATTTAAACTATATAACGTTATAACGTAACACAATATAACGTTATACGTTATAAAATAATACCGTATAACGTTATAGGTTATAACGTAATACTATATAACATTATAACGTAACACGATATAACGCTATACATTATAAACTAATACTATATAACGTTATACGTTATAACGTAATGCTATATAACGTTATAACGTAACACAATATAACGTTATACGTTATAAAATAATACCGTATATCGTCATACGTTATAACGTAATACTATATAACAATATAACGTAACACTATATAACATCATACGTTATAACGTAACACTACATAACGTTATACGTCATAAAATAATGCAATAAAACGTTATACTTTATAAAATAATACTATATAACGTTATACGTTATAAAATAGTACTATATAACGTTATACGTTATAAAATAATACCGTATAACGTTATACGTTATAACGTAACACTACATAGCGTTATACGTTATATAGCAATGGTATATAACGTTATACGTTATAAAATAATACTATATAACGTTATACTTTATAAAATAATACCGAATAACGTGATACATTATAACGTAATAATATGTAACGTTATAACGTAACACTGTATAACGTTATACGTTATAAAGCAATGCTATATAACGTTTTACGTTATAAAATAATACCGTATAACGTTATACGTTATAACGTAATGCTATATAACGTTATAGCGTAACACAATATAACGTTATACGTAATAAAATAATACCATATAACGTTATACGTTATAAAATAATACTATATAACGTTATACGTTATAAAATAATACCGTATAACGTTATACGTTATAACGTAATGCTATATAACGTTATAACGTAACACAATATAACGTTATACGTTATAAAATAATACCGTATAACGTTATAGGTTATAACGTAATACTATATAACATTATAACGTAACACTATATAACGCTGTACGTTATAGAATAATACTATATATCGTTATACGTTATAACGTAATGCTATATAACGTTATAACGTAACACAATATAACGTTATACGTAATAAAATAATACCGTATAACGTAATGCGTTATAACGTATTACTATATAACATTATAACGAAACACTATATAAAGTTAAACATTATAAAGTAAAGTTATATAACGTCATACGTTATAAAATAATCCTATATAACGTTATACGTTATAAAATAAAACTGTATAACGTTATACGTTATAACGTAATGCTATATAACGTCATACGTTAGAAAATGATACTATATAACGTTATACGTAATAAAATAATACCATATAACGTTATACGTTATGATTTAAACTATATAACGTTATAACCTAACACTATATAACGTTATACGTTATAAAATAATACTATATAACGTTATACTTTATAAAATAATACTCTATAACATTATACGTTATAAAATAATACTATATAACGTTATACGTTATAAAATAAAACTGTATAACGTTATACGTTATAGCGTAAACTATATAACGTTATAACCTAACACTATATAACGTTAAACGTCATAAAATAGTACCGTATAACGTTATACGTTACAACGTAATACTATATAACGTTATAACGTAACACTATATGACGATATACGCTGTTAGGTAACACCATATAACGTTATACGTTATAACGTAACACTACATAACGTTATACGTCATCAAATAATGCTATAAAACGTTATAATTATAAAATAATACTATATAACGTTATACGTTATAAAATAATACTATATAACGTTATAAGTCATAAAATAATGCTATAAAACGTTATAATTATAAAATAATACTATATAACGTTATACGTTGTAAAATAATACCGTATAACTCTATACGCCATAAAATAAAACCGTATTACGTTATACGTTATAACGTAATACTAAATAACATTATAACGTAACACTATATAACATCATACGTTATAACGTAACACTACATAACGTTATACGTTATAAAATAATACTATATAACATTATAACGTAACACTATATAACGCTATACGTAATTAAATAATACTATATAACGTTATACGTTATAAAATAATACCGTATAACGTTATACGTTATAACGTAATGCTATATAACGTTATAGCGTAACAGAATATAACGTTATACGTTGTAAAATAATACCGTATATCGTCATACGTTATAACGTAATACTATATAACATTATAACGTAACACTATATAACATCATACGTTATAACGTAACACTACATAACGTTATACTTCATAAAATAATTCTATAAAACGTTATACTTTGTAAAATAATACTATATAACGTTATACGTTATAAAATAATACTATATAACGTTATACGTTATAAAATAATACCATATAACATTCTACGTTATAAAATAATACCGTATAACGTTATACGTTATAACGTAACACTACATAGCGTTATACGTTATAAAGCAATGCTATATAACGTTTTACGTTATAAAATAAAACTGTATAACGTTATACGTTATAACGTAATGCTATATAACGTCATATGTTATAAAATAATACTATATAACGTTATACGTTATAAAATAATACCATATAACATTCTACGTTATAAAATAATACCGTATAACGTTATACGTTATAACGTAACACTACATAGCGTTATACGTTATAAAGCAATGCTATATAACGTTATACGTTATAAAATAATACTATATAACGTTATACGTTATAAAATAAAACTGTATAACGTTATGCGTTATAACGTAATGCTATATAACGTCATACGTTAGAAAATAATACTATATAACGTTATACGTAATAAAATAATACCATATAACGTTATACGTTATAAAATATTACTATATAACATTATACGTTATCAAATAAGACCGTATAACGTGATACGTTATCACGAAATACTATATAACGTTATAACGTAGCACTATATAAAGTTATACCTTATAAACTAACACTATATAACGTTATATCTTATTAGGTAACACTATATAACGTTATACGTCATAAAATAATGCTATAAAACGTTATAATTATAAAATAATACTATATAACGTTATACGTTATAAAATAATACTATATAACGTTATACGTTATAAAATAATACCTTATAACGTTATACGTTATAACGTAAACTATATAACGTTATAACCTAACACTATATAACGTTAAACGTCATAAAATAATACCGTATAACGTTATACGTTATAACGTAATACTAAATAACATTATAACGTAACACTATATAACATCATACGTTATAACGTAACGCTACATAACGTTATACGTTATAAAATAATACCGTATAACTCTATACGTCATAAAATGAAACCGTATTACGTTGTACGTTATAACGTAATGCTATATATCGTTATAACATAACACAATATAACGTTATACGTCATAAAATAATGCTATAAAACGTTATACTTTATAAAATAATACTCTATAACGTTATACGTTATAAAATAATACTATATAACGTTATACGTTATAAAATAAAACTGTATAACGTTATGCGTTATAACGTAATGCTATATAACGTCATACGTTAGAAAATAATGCTATATAACGTTATACGTAATAAAATAATACCATATAACGTTATACGTTATAAAATATTACTATATAACATTTTACGTTATCAAATAAGACCGTATAACGTGATACGTTATAACGTAACACTACATAGCGTTATACGTTATAAAGCAATGCTATATAACGTTTTACGTTATAAAATAATACCGTATAACGTGATACGTTATAACGTAACACTACATAGCGTTATACGTTATAAAGCAATGCTATATAACGTTTTACGTTATAAAATAATACCGTATCACGTTATACGGTATAAAATAATACTATATAACGTTATACGCTATAAAATAAGCCTGTATAACGTTATACGTTCTAACGTAATGCTATATAACGTCATACGTTAGAAAATAATACTATATAACGTTATACGTAATTAAATAATACCATATAACGTTATACGTTATAAAATAATACTATATAACGTTATACGTTATAACGTAATGCTATATAACGTTATAACCTAACACAATATAACGTTATACGAAATAAAATAATACCGTATAACGTAATGCGTTATAACGTAATACTATATAACATTATAACGAAACACTATATAACGTTAAACGTTATAAAGTAAAGTTATATAACGTTATACGTTATAAAATAATCCTATATGACGTTATACGTTATAAAATAATACCGTATAACGTTATACGTTATAACGTAATGCTATATAACGTTATAGCGTAACACAATATAACGTTATACGTTATAAAATAATACCGTATATCGTCACACGTTATAACGTAATACTATATAACATTATAACGTAACACTATATAACATCATACGTTATAACGTAACACTACATAACGTTATACTTCATAAAATAATTCTATAAAACGTTATTCTTTGTAAAATAATACTATATAACGTTATACGTTATAAAATAATACTATATAACGTTATACGTTATAAAATAAAACTGTATAACGTTATACGTTATAACGTAATGCTATATAACGTCATATGTTATAAAATAATACTATATAACGTTATACGTTATAAAATAATACCATATAACATTCTACGTTATAAAATAATACCGTATAACGTTATACGTTATAACGTAACACTACATAGCGTTATACGTTATAAAGCAATGCTATATAACGTTATACGTTATAAAATAATACTATATAACGTAATGCGTCTTAACGTAATACCATATAACATTATAACGGAACACTATATAACGTTAAAAGTTGTAAAGAAAAGTTATATAACTTTATACGTTATAACGTAATGCTATATAACGTTATAACGTAACACAATATAACGTTATAACTTATAAAATAAAACTGTATAACGTTATACGTTATAACGTAATGCTATATATCGTTATAACATAACACAATATAACGTTATACGTCATAAAATAATGCTATAAAACGTTATACTTTATAAAATAATACTCTATAACGTTATACGTTATAAAATAATACTATATAACGTTATACGTTATAAAATAAAACTGTATAACGTTATGCGTTATAACGTAATGCTATATAACGTCATACGTTAGAAAATAATACTATATAACGTTATACGTAATAAAATAATACCATATAACGTTATACGTTATAAAATATTACTATATAACATTTTACGTTATCAAATAAGACCGTATAACGTGATACGTTATCACGAAATACTATATAACGTTATAACGTAGCACTATATAAAGTTATACCTTATAAACTAACACTATATAACGTTATATCTTATTAGGTAACACTATATAACGTTATACGATGTAACGTAACACTATATAACGTTATAAGTAATAAAACAATACCGTATAGCGCTATACGTTATAACGTAATACTAAATAACATGATAACGTAACACTATATAACATCATACGTTATAACGTAACACTACATAACGTTATACGTCATAAAATAATGCTATAAAACGTTATAATTATAAAATAATACTATATAACGTTATACGTTATAAAATAATACTATATAACGTTATACGTTATAAAATAATACCTTATAACGTTATACGTTATAACGTAAACTATATAACGTTATAACCTAACACTATATAACGTTAAACGTCATAAAATAATACCGTATAACGTTATACGTTATAACGTAATACTAAATAACATTATAACGTAACACTATATAACATCATACGTTATAACGTAACACTACATAACGTTATACGTCATAAAATAATGCTATAAAACGTTATACTTTATAAAATAATACTCTATAACGTTATACGTTATAAAATAATACTATATAACGTTATACGTTATAAAATAAAACTGTATAACGTTATACGTTATAACGTAATGCTATATAACGTCATACGTTAGAAAATAATACTATATAACGTTATACGTAATAAAATAATACCATATAACGTTATACGTTATTATTTAAACTATATAACTTTATAACCTAACACTATATAACGTTATACGTCATGAAATAATGCTATAAAACGTTATACTTTATAAAATAATACTCTATAACAATATACGTTATAAAATAATAATATATAACGTTATACGTTATAAAATAAAACTGTATAACGTTATACGTTATAACGTAATGCTATATAACGTCATACGTTAGAAAATGATACTATATAACGTTATACGTAATAAAATAATACCATATAACGTTATACGTTATAATTTAAACTATATAACATTATAACCTAACACTATATAACGCTATCCGTTATAAAATAATACTATATAACGTTATACTTTATAAAATAATACTCTATAACGTTATACGTTATAAAATAATACTACATAACGTTATACGTTATAAAATAAAACTGTATAACGTTATACGTTATAACGTAACACTACATAACGTAATACGTTATACGGTAATGCTATATAACGTTATACGTTATAAAATAATACCGTATCACGTTATACGTTATAAAATAATACTATATAACATTATACGCTATAAAATAAAGCTGTATAACGTTATACGTTATAACGTAATGCTATATAACGTCATACGTTAGAAAATAATACTATATAACGTTATACGTAATTAAATAATACCATATAACGTTATACGTTATAAAAAAATACTATATAACGTTATACGTTATAAAATAATACCATATAACATTCTACGTTATAAAATAAAACTGTATAACGATATACGTAATAAAATAATACCATATAACGTTATACGTTATAAAATAATACTATATAACGTTATACGTTATAAAATAATACCGTATAACGTTATACGTTATAACGTAATGCTATATAACATTATAACGTAACACTATATAACGCTGTACGTTATAAAATAATACTATATATCGTTATACGTTATAACGTAATGCTATATGACGTTATAACGTAACACAATATAACGTTATACGTAATAAAATAATGCCGTATAACGTAATGCGTTATAACGTATTACTATATAACATTATAACGAAACACTATATAAAGTTAAACATTATAAAGTAAAGTTATATAACGTCATACGTTATAAAATAATCCTATATAACGTTATAAGTTATAAAATAAAACTGTATAACGTTATACGTTATAAAATAAAACTGTATAACGTTATACGTTATAACGTAACACTACATAACGTTATACGTTATAAAATAATACTATATAACATTATAACGTAACACTATATAACGCTATACGTTATTAAATAATACTGTATAACGTAATACGTTATAAAATAATACCGTATAACTCTATACGTCATAAAATGAAACCGTATTACGTTATACGTTATAACGTAATGCTATATATCGTTATAACATAACACAATATAACGTTATACCTCATAAAATAATGCTATAAAACGTTATACTTTATAAAATAATACTCTATAACGTTATACGTTATAAAATAATACCTTATAACGTTATACGTTATAACGTAAACTATATAACGTTATAACCTAACACTATATAACGTTAAACGTCATAAAATAATACCGTATAACGTTATACGTTATAACGTAATACTAAATAACATTATAACGTAACACTATATAACATCATACGTTATAACGTAACACTACATAACGTTATACGTCATAAAATAATGCTATAAAACGTTATACTTTATAAAATAATACTCTATAACGTTATACGTTATAAAATAATACTATATAACGTTATACGTTATAAAATAAAACTGTATAACGTTATACGTTATAACGTAATGCTATATAACGTCATACGTTAGAAAATAATACTATATAACGTTATACGTAATAAAATAATACCATATAACGTTATACGTTATAACGTAATACTAAATAACATTATAACGTAACACTATATAACATCATACGTTATAACGTAACACTACATAACGTTATACGTTATAAAATAATACCGTATAACTCTATACGTCATAAAATGAAACCGTATTACGTTATACGTTATAACGTAATGCTATATATCGTTATAACATAACACAATATAACGTTATACGTCATAAAATAATGCTATAAAACGTTATACTTTATAAAATAATACTCTATAACGTTATACGTTATAAAATAATACTATATAACGTTATACGTTATAAAATAAAACTGTATAACGTTATGCGTTATAACGTAATGCTATATAACGTCATACGTTAGAAAATAATACTATATAACGTTATACGTAATAAAATAATACCATATAACGTTATACGTTATAAAATATTACTATATAACATTTTACGTTATCAAATAAGACCGTATAACGTGATACGTTATCACGAAATACTATATAACGTTATAACGTAGCACTATATAAAGTTATACCTTATAAACTAACACTATATAACGTTATATCTTATTAGGTAACACTATATAACGTTATACGATGTAACGTAACACTATATAACGTTATAAGTAATAAAACAATACCGTATAGCGCTATACGTTATAACGTAATACTAAATAACATGATAACGTAACACTATATAACATCATACGTTATAACGTAACACTACATAACGTTATACGTCATAAAATAATGCTATAAAACGTTATAATTATAAAATAATACTATATAACGTTATACGTTATAAAATAATACTATATAACGTTATACGTTATAAAATAATACCGTATAACGTTATACGTTATAACGTAACACTACATAGCGTTATACGTTATAAAGCAATGCTATATAACGTTATACGTTATAAAATAATACTATATAACGTAATGCGTCTTAACGTAATACCATATAACATTATAACGGAACACTATATAACGTTAAAAGTTGTAAAGAAAAGTTATATAACTTTATACGTTATAACGTAATGCTATATAACGTTATAACGTAACACAATATAACGTTATAACTTATAAAATAAAACTGTATAACGTTATACGTTATAACGTAATGCTATATATCGTTATAACATAACACAATATAACGTTATACGTCATAAAATAATGCTATAAAACGTTATACTTTATAAAATAATACTCTATAACGTTATACGTTATAAAATAATACTATATAACGTTATACGTTATAAAATAAAACTGTATAACGTTATGCGTTATAACGTAATGCTATATAACGTCATACGTTAGAAAATAATACTATATAACGTTATACGTAATAAAATAATACCATATAACGTTATACGTTATAAAATATTACTATATAACATTTTACGTTATCAAATAAGACCGTATAACGTGATACGTTATCACGAAATACTATATAACGTTATAACGTAGCACTATATAAAGTTATACCTTATAAACTAACACTATATAACGTTATATCTTATTAGGTAACACTATATAACGTTATACGATGTAACGTAACACTATATAACGTTATAAGTAATAAAACAATACCGTATAGCGCTATACGTTATAACGTAATACTAAATAACATGATAACGTAACACTATATAACATCATACGTTATAACGTAACACTACATAACGTTATACGTCATAAAATAATGCTATAAAACGTTATAATTATAAAATAATACTATATAACGTTATACGTTATAAAATAATACTATATAACGTTATACGTTATAAAATAATACCTTATAACGTTATACGTTATAACGTAAACTATATAACGTTATAACCTAACACTATATAACGTTAAACGTCATAAAATAATACCGTATAACGTTATACGTTATAACGTAATACTAAATAACATTATAACGTAACACTATATAACATCATACGTTATAACGTAACACTACATAACGTTATACGTCATAAAATAATGCTATAAAACGTTATACTTTATAAAATAATACTCTATAACGTTATACGTTATAAAATAATACTATATAACGTTATACGTTATAAAATAAAACTGTATAACGTTATACGTTATAACGTAATGCTATATAACGTCATACGTTAGAAAATAATACTATATAACGTTATACGTAATAAAATAATACCATATAACGTTATACGTTATTATTTAAACTATATAACTTTATAACCTAACACTATATAACGTTATACGTCATGAAATAATGCTATAAAACGTTATACTTTATAAAATAATACTCTATAACAATATACGTTATAAAATAATAATATATAACGTTATACGTTATAAAATAAAACTGTATAACGTTATACGTTATAACGTAATGCTATATAACGTCATACGTTAGAAAATGATACTATATAACGTTATACGTAATAAAATAATACCATATAACGTTATACGTTATAATTTAAACTATATAACATTATAACCTAACACTATATAACGCTATCCGTTATAAAATAATACTATATAACGTTATACTTTATAAAATAATACTCTATAACGTTATACGTTATAAAATAATACTACATAACGTTATACGTTATAAAATAAAACTGTATAACGTTATACGTTATAACGTAACACTACATAACGTAATACGTTATACGGTAATGCTATATAACGTTATACGTTATAAAATAATACCGTATCACGTTATACGTTATAAAATAATACTATATAACATTATACGCTATAAAATAAAGCTGTATAACGTTATACGTTATAACGTAATGCTATATAACGTCATACGTTAGAAAATAATACTATATAACGTTATACGTAATTAAATAATACCATATAACGTTATACGTTATAAAAAAATACTATATAACGTTATACGTTATAAAATAATACCATATAACATTCTACGTTATAAAATAAAACTGTATAACGTTATACGTAATAAAATAATACCATATAACGTTATACGTTATAAAATAATACTATATAACGTTATACGTTATAAAATAATACCGTATAACGTTATACGTTATAACGTAATGCTATATAACATTATAACGTAACACTATATAACGCTGTACGTTATAAAATAATACTATATATCGTTATACGTTATAACGTAATGCTATATGACGTTATAACGTAACACAATATAACGTTATACGTAATAAAATAATGCCGTATAACGTAATGCGTTATAACGTATTACTATATAACATTATAACGAAACACTATATAAAGTTAAACATTATAAAGTAAAGTTATATAACGTCATACGTTATAAAATAATCCTATATAACGTTATAAGTTATAAAATAAAACTGTATAACGTTATACGTTATAAAATAAAACTGTATAACGTTATACGTTATAACGTAACACTACATAACGTTATACGTTATAAAATAATACTATATAACATTATAACGTAACACTATATAACGCTATACGTTATTAAATAATACTGTATAACGTAATACGTTATAAAATAATACCGTATAACTCTATACGTCATAAAATGAAACCGTATTACGTTATACGTTATAACGTAATGCTATATATCGTTATAACATAACACAATATAACGTTATACCTCATAAAATAATGCTATAAAACGTTATACTTTATAAAATAATACTCTATAACGTTATACGTTATAAAATAATACCTTATAACGTTATACGTTATAACGTAAACTATATAACGTTATAACCTAACACTATATAACGTTAAACGTCATAAAATAATACCGTATAACGTTATACGTTATAACGTAATACTAAATAACATTATAACGTAACACTATATAACATCATACGTTATAACGTAACACTACATAACGTTATACGTCATAAAATAATGCTATAAAACGTTATACTTTATAAAATAATACTCTATAACGTTATACGTTATAAAATAATACTATATAACGTTATACGTTATAAAATAAAACTGTATAACGTTATACGTTATAACGTAATGCTATATAACGTCATACGTTAGAAAATAATACTATATAACGTTATACGTAATAAAATAATACCATATAACGTTATACGTTATAACGTAATACTAAATAACATTATAACGTAACACTATATAACATCATACGTTATAACGTAACACTACATAACGTTATACGTTATAAAATAATACCGTATAACTCTATACGTCATAAAATGAAACCGTATTACGTTATACGTTATAACGTAATGCTATATATCGTTATAACATAACACAATATAACGTTATACGTCATAAAATAATGCTATAAAACGTTATACTTTATAAAATAATACTCTATAACGTTATACGTTATAAAATAATACTATATAACGTTATACGTTATAAAATAAAACTGTATAACGTTATGCGTTATAACGTAATGCTATATAACGTCATACGTTAGAAAATAATACTATATAACGTTATACGTAATAAAATAATACCATATAACGTTATACGTTATAAAATATTACTATATAACATTTTACGTTATCAAATAAGACCGTATAACGTGATACGTTATCACGAAATACTATATAACGTTATAACGTAGCACTATATAAAGTTATACCTTATAAACTAACACTATATAACGTTATATCTTATTAGGTAACACTATATAACGTTATACGATGTAACGTAACACTATATAACGTTATAAGTAATAAAACAATACCGTATAGCGCTATACGTTATAACGTAATACTAAATAACATGATAACGTAACACTATATAACATCATACGTTATAACGTAACACTACATAACGTTATACGTCATAAAATAATGCTATAAAACGTTATAATTATAAAATAATACTATATAACGTTATACGTTATAAAATAATACTATATAACGTTATACGTTATAAAATAATACCGTATAACGTTATACGTTATAACGTAACACTACATAGCGTTATACGTTATAAAGCAATGGTATATAACGTTATACGTTATAAAATAATACTATATAACGTTATACTATATAAAATAATACCGAATAACGTGATACATTATAACGTAATAATATGTAACGTTATAACGTAACACTGTATAACGTTATACGTTATAAAGCAATGCTATATAACGTTTTACGTTATAAAATAATACCGTATCACGTTATACGGTATAAAATAATACTATATAACGTTATACGCTATAAAATAAGCCTGTATAACGTTATACGTTCTAACGTAATGCTATATAACGTCATACGTTAGAAAATAATACTATATAACGTTATACGTAATTAAATAATACCATATAACGTTATACGTTATAAAATAATACTATATAACGTTATACGTTATAACGTAATGCTATATAACGTTATAACCTAACACAATATAACGTTATACGAAATAAAATAATACCGTATAACGTAATGCGTTATAACGTAATACTATATAACATTATAACGAAACACTATATAACGTTAAACGTTATAAAGTAAAGTTATATAACGTTATACGTTATAAAATAATCCTATATGACGTTATACGTTATAAAATAATACCGTATAACGTTATACGTTATAACGTAATGCTATATAACGTTATAGCGTAACACAATATAACGTTATACGTTATAAAATAATACCGTATATCGTCATACGTTATAACGTAATACTATATAACATTATAACGTAACACTATATAACATCATACGTTATAACGTAACACTACATAACGTTATACTTCATAAAATAATTCTATAAAACGTTAAACTTTGTAAAATAATACTATATAACGTTATACGTTATAAAATAATACTATATAACGTTATACGTTATAAAATAAAACTGTATAACGTTATACGTTATAACGTAATGCTATATAACGTCATATGTTATAAAATAATACTATATAACGTTATACGTTATAAAATAATACCATATAACATTCTACGTTATAAAATAATACCGTATAACGTTATACGTTATAACGTAACACTACATAGCGTTATACGTTATAAAGCAATGCTATATAACGTTATACGTTATAAAATAACACTATATAACGTAATGCGTCTTAACGTAATACCATATAACATTATAACGGAACACTATATAACGTTAAAAGTTGTAAAGAAAAGTTATATAACTTTATACGTTATAACGTAATGCTATATAACGTTATAACGTAACACAATATAACGTTATAACTTATAAAATAAAACTGTATAACGTTATACGTTATAACGTAATGCTATATATCGTTATAACATAACACAATATAACGTTATACGTCATAAAATAATGCTATAAAACGTTATACTTTATAAAATAATACTCTATAACGTTATACGTTATAAAATAATACTATATAACGTTATACGTTATAAAATAAAACTGTATAACGTTATGCGTTATAACGTAATGCTATATAACGTCATACGTTAGAAAATAATACTATATAACGTTATACGTAATAAAATAATACCATATAACGTTGTACGTTATAAAATATTACTATATAACATTTTACGTTATCAAATAAGACCGTATAACGTGATACGTTATCACGAAATACTATATAACGTTATAACGTAGCACTATATAAAGTTATACCTTATAAACTAACACTATATAACGTTATATCTTATTAGGTAACACTATATAACGTTATACGATGTAACGTAACACTATATAACGTTATAAGTAATAAAACAATACCGTATAGCGCTATACGTTATAACGTAATACTAAATAACATGATAACGTAACACTATATAACATCATACGTTATAACGTAACACTACATAACGTTATACGTCATAAAATAATGCTATAAAACGTTATAATTATAAAATAATACTATATAACGTTATACGTTATAAAATAATACTATATAACGTTATACGTTATAAAATAATACCTTATAACGTTATACGTTATAACGTAAACTATATAACGTTATAACCTAACACTATATAACGTTAAACGTCATAAAATAATACCGTATAACGTTATACGTTATAACGTAATACTAAATAACATTATAACGTAACACTATATAACATCATACGTTATAACGTAACACTACATAACGTTATACGTCATAAAATAATGCTATAAAACGTTATACTTTATAAAATAATACTCTATAACGTTATACGTTATAAAATAATACTATATAACGTTATACGTTATAAAATAAAACTGTATAACGTTATACGTTATAACGTAATGCTATATAACGTCATACGTTAGAAAATAATACTATATAACGTTATACGTAATAAAATAATACCATATAACGTTATACGTTATTATTTAAACTATATAACTTTATAACCTAACACTATATAACGTTATACGTCATGAAATAATGCTATAAAACGTTATACTTTATAAAATAATACTCTATAACAATATACGTTATAAAATAATAATATATAACGTTATACGTTATAAAATAAAACTGTATAACGTTATACGTTATAACGTAATGCTATATAACGTCATACGTTAGAAAATAATACTATATAACGTTATACGTAATAAAATAATACCATATAACGTTATACGTTATAATTTAAACTATATAACATTATAACCTAACACTATATAACGCTATCCGTTATAAAATAATACTATATAACGTTATACTTTATAAAATAATACTCTATAACGTTATACGTTATAAAATAATACTACATAACGTTATACGTTATAAAATAAAACTGTATAACGTTATACGTTATAACGTAACACTACATAACGTAATACGTTATACGGTAATGCTATATAACGTTATACGTTATAAAATAATACCGTATCACGTTATACGTTATAAAATAATACTATATAACATTATACGCTATAAAATAAAGCTGTATAACGTTATACGTTATAACGTAATGCTATATAACGTCATACGTTAGAAAATAATACTATATAACGTTATACGTAATTAAATAATACCATATAACGTTATACGTTATAAAAAAATACTATATAACGTTATACGTTATAAAATAATACCATATAACATTCTACGTTATAAAATAAAACTGTATAACGTTATACGTTATAATGTAATGCTATATAACGTCATATGTTATAAAATAATACTATATAACGTTATACGTTATAAAATAATACCATATAACATTCTACGTTATAAAATAAAACTGTATAACGTTATACGTAATAAAATAATACCATATAACGTTATACGTTATAAAATAATACTATATAACGTTATACGTTATAAAATAATACCGTATAACGTTATACGTTATAACGTAATGCTATATAACATTATAACGTAACACTATATAACGCTGTACGTTATAAAATAATACTATATATCGTTATACGTTATAACGTAATGCTATATGACGTTATAACGTAACACAATATAACGTTATACGTAATAAAATAATGCCGTATAACGTAATGCGTTATAACGTATTACTATATAACATTATAACGAAACACTATATAAAGTTAAACATTATAAAGTAAAGTTATATAACGTCATACGTTATAAAATAATCCTATATAACGTTATAAGTTATAAAATAAAACTGTATAACGTTATACGTTATAAAATAAAACTGTATAACGTTATACGTTATAACGTAACACTACATAACGTTATACGTTATAAAATAATACTATATAACATTATAACGTAACACTATATAACGCTATACGTTATTAAATAATACTGTATAACGTAATACGTTATAAAATAATACCGTATAACTCTATACGTCATAAAATGAAACCGTATTACGTTATACGTTATAACGTAATGCTATATATCGTTATAACATAACACAATATAACGTTATACCTCATAAAATAATGCTATAAAACGTTATACTTTATAAAATAATACTCTATAACGTTATACGTTATAAAATAATACCTTATAACGTTATACGTTATAACGTAAACTATATAACGTTATAACCTAACACTATATAACGTTAAACGTCATAAAGTAATACCGTATAACGTTATACGTTATAACGTAATACTAAATAACATTATAACGTAACACTATATAACATCATACGTTATAACGTAACACTACATAACGTTATACGTCATAAAATAATGCTATAAAACGTTATACTTTATAAAATAATACTCTATAACGTTATACGTTATAAAATAATACTATATAACGTTATACGTTATAAAATAAAACTGTATAACGTTATACGTTATAACGTAATGCTATATAACGTCATACGTTAGAAAATAATACTATATAACGTTATACGTAATAAAATAATACCATATAACGTTATACGTTATAACGTAATACTAAATAACATTATAACGTAACACTATATAACATCATACGTTATAACCTAACACTATATAACGTTAAACGTCATAAAATAATACCGTATAACGTTATACGTTATAACGTAATACTAAATAACATTATAACGTAACACTATATAACATCATACGTTATAACGTAACACTACATAACGTTATACGTCAAAAATAATGCTATAAAACGTTATACTTTATAAAATAATACTCTATAACGTTATACGTTATAAAATAATACTATATAACGTTATACGTTATAAAATAAAACTGTATAACGTTATGCGTTATAACGTAATGCTATATAACGTCATACGTTAGAAAATAATACTATATAACGTTATACGTAATAAAATAATACCATATAACGTTATACGTTATAAAATATTACTATATAACATTTTACGTTATCAAATAAGACCGTATAACGTGATACGTTATCACGAAATACTATATAACGTTATAACGTAGCACTATATAAAGTTATACCTTATAAACTAACACTATATAACGTTATATCTTATTAGGTAACACTATATAACGTTATACGATGTAACGTAACACTATATAACGTTATAAGTAATAAAACAATACCGTATAGCGCTATACGTTATAACGTAATACTAAATAACATGATAACGTAACACTATATAACATCATACGTTATAACGTAACACTACATAACGTTATACGTCATAAAATAATGCTATAAAACGTTATAATTATAAAATAATACTATATAACGTTATACGTTATAAAATAATACTATATAACGTTATACGTTATAAAATAACACCTTATAACGTTATACGTTATAACGTAAACTATATAACGTTATAACCTAACACTATATAACGTTAAACGTCATAAAATAATACCGTATAACGTTATACGTTATAACGTAATACTAAATAACATTATAACGTAACACTATATAACATCATACGTTATAACGTAACACTACATAACGTTATACGTCAAAAATAATGCTATAAAACGTTATACTTTATAAAATAATACTCTATAACGTTATACGTTATAAAATAATACTATATAACGTTATACGTTATAAAATAAAACTGTATAACGTTATACGTTATAACGTAATGCTATATAACGTCATACGTTAGAAAATAATACTATATAACGTTATACGTAATAAAATAATACCATATAACGTTATACGTTATAATTTAAACTATATAACTTTATAACCTAACACTATATAACGTTATACGTCATAAAATAATGCTATAAAACGTTATACTTTATAAAATAATACTCTATAACAATATACGTTATAAAATAATAATATATAACGTTATACGTTATAAAATAAAACTGTATAACGTTATACGTTATAACGTAATGCTATATAACGTCATACGTTAGAAAATAATACTATATAACGTTATACGTAATAAAATAATACCATATAACGTTATACGTTATAATTTAAACTATATAACGTTATAACGTAACACAATATAACGTTATACGTTATAAAATAATATCGTATAACGTTATAGGTTATAACGTAATACTATATAACATTATAACGTAACACGATATAACGCTATACATTATAAACTAATACTATATAACGTTATACGTTATAACGTAATGCTATATAACGTTATAACGTAACACAATATAACGTTATACGTTATAAAATAATACCGTATATCGTCATACGTTATAACGTAATACTATATAACAATATAACGTAACACTATATAACATCATACGTTATAACGTAACACTACATAACGTTATACGTCATAAAATAATGCAATAAAACGTTATACTTTATAAAATAATACTATATAACGTTATACGTTATAAAATAGTACTATATAACGTTATACGTTATAAAATAATACCGTATAACGTTATACGTTATAACGTAACACTACATAGCGTTATACGTTATATAGCAATGGTATATAACGTTATACGTTATAAAATAATACTATATAACGTTATACTTTATAAAATAATACCGAATAACGTGATACATTATAACGTAATAATATGTAACGTTATAACGTAACACTGTATAACGTTATACGTTATAAAGCAATGCTATATAACGTTTTACGTTATAAAATAATACCGTATAACGTTATACGTTATAACGTAATGCTATATAACGTTATAGCGTAACACAATATAACGTTATACGTTATAAAATAATACCGTATATCGTAATACGTTATAACGTAATACTATATAACATTATAACGTAACACTATATAACATCATACGTTATAACGTAACAATACATAACGTTATACTTCATAATATAATACTCTATAACGTTATACGTTATAAAATAATACTATATAACGTTATACGTTATAAAATAAAACTGTATAACGTTATGCGTTATAACGTAATGCTATATAACGTCATACGTTAGAAAATAATACTATATAACGTTATACGTAATAAAATAATACCATATAACGTTATACGTTATAAAATAATACTATATAACATTTTACGTTATCAAATAAGACCGTATAACGTGATACGTTATCACGAAATACTATATAACGTTATAACGTAGCACTATATATAGTTATACCTTATAAACTAACACTATATAACGTTATATCTTATTAGGTAACACTATATAACGTTATACGATGTAACGTAACACTATATAACGTTATAAGTAATAAAACAATACCGTATAGCGCTATACGTTATAACGTAATACTAAATAACATGATAACGCAACACTATATAACATCATACGTTGTAACGTAACACTACATAACGTTATACGTCATAAAATAATGCTATAAAACGTTATAATTATAAAATAATACTATATAACGTTATACGTTATAAAATAATACTATATAACGTTATACGTTATAAAATAACACCTTATAACGTTATACGTTATAACGTAAACTATATAACGTTATAACCTAACACTATATAACGTTAAACGTCATAAAATAATACCGTATAACGTTATACGTTATAACGTAATACTAAATAACATTATAACGTAAAACTATATAACATCATACGTTATAACGTAACACTACATAACGTTATACGTCAAAAATAATGCTATAAAACGTTATACTTTATAAAATAATACTCTATAACGTTATACGTTATAAAATAATACTATATAACGTTATACGTTATAAAATAAAACTGTATAACGTTATACGTTATAACGTAATGCTATATAACGTCATACGTTAGAAAATAATACTATATAACGTTATACGTAATAAAATAATACCATATAACGTTATACGTTATAATTTAAACTATATAACTTTATAACCTAACACTATATAACGTTATACGTCATAAAATAATGCTATAAAACGTTATACTTTATAAAATAATACTCTATAACAATATACGTTATAAAATAATAATATATAACGTTATACGTTATAAAATAAAACTGTATAACGTTATACGTTATAACGTAATGCTATATATCGTCATACGTTAGAAAATAATACTATATAACGTTATACGTAATAAAATAATACCATATAACGTTATACGTTATAATTTAAACTATATAACATTATAACCTAACACTATATAACGTTATCCGTTATAAAATAATACTATATAACGTTATACTTTATAAAATAATACTCTATAACGTTATACGTTATAAAATAATACTATATAACGTTATACGTTATAAAATAAAACTGTATAACGTTATACGTTATAACGTAACACTACATATCGTAATACGTTATACGGTAATGCTATATAACGTTATACGTTATAAAATAATACCGTATCACGTTATACGTTATAAAATAATACTATATAACATTATACGCTATAAAATAAAGCTGTATAACTTTATACGTTATAACGTAATGCTATATAACGTCATACGTTAGAAAATAATACTATATAACGTTATACGTAATTAAATAATACCATATAACGTTATACGTTATAAAAAAATACTATATAACGTTATACGTTTTAAAATAATACCGTATAACGTTACACGTTATAACGTAATGCTATATAACGTTATAACGTAACACAATATAACGTTATACGTTATAAAATAATACCGTATAACGTTATAGGTTATAACGTAATACTATATAACATTATAACGTAACACGATATAACGCTATACATTATAAACTAATACTATATAACGTTATACGTTATAAAATAATACCGTATAACGTTATACGTTATAACGTAATGCTATATAACGTTATAACGTAACACAATATAACGTTATACGTTATAAAATAATACCGTATATCGTCATACGTTATAACGTAATACTATATAACAATATAACGTAACACTATATAACATCATACGTTATAACGTAACACTACATAACGTTATACGTCATAAAATAATGCAATAAAACGTTATACTTTATAAAATAATACTATATAACGTTATACGTTATAAAATAGTACTATATAACGTTATACGTTATAAAATAATACCGTATAACGTTATACGTTATAACGTAACACTACATAGCGTTATACGTTATATAGCAATGGTATATAACGTTATACGTTATAAAATAATACTATATAACGTTATACTTTATAAAATAATACCGAATAACGTGATACATTATAACGTAATAATATGTAACGTTATAACGTAACACTGTATAACGTTATACGTTATAAAGCAATGCTATATAACGTTTTACGTTATAAAATAATACCGTATAACGTTATACGTTATAACGTAATGCTATATAACGTTATAGCGTAACACAATATAACGTTATACGTTATAAAATAATACCGTATATCGTCATACGTTATAACGTAATACTATATAACATTATAACGTAACACTATATAACATCATACGTTATAACGTAACAATACATAACGTTATACTTCATAAAATAATACTCTATAACGTTATACGTTATAAAATAATACTATATAACGTAATGCTATATATCGTTATAACCTAACACAATATAACGTGATACGTTATAAAATAATACTATATATCGTTATACGTTATAAAATATTACTATATAACATTATACGTTATCAAATAATACTATATAACGTTATACGTTATAAAATAAAACCGTATAACGTTATACGTTATAACGTAATGCTATATAACGTCATATGTTATAAAATAATACTATATAACGTTATACGTAATAAAATAATACCATATAACGTTCTACGTCATAAAATAATACTATATAACTTTATACGTTATAAAATATTACCGTATAACGTTATACGTTATAACGTAATGCTATATAAAGTTATAACGTAACACAATATAACGTTATACGTTATAACGTAACACTACATAACGTTATGCGTCATAAAATTATGCTATAAAACGTTATACTTTATAAAATAATACTCCATAACGTTATACGTTATAAAATAATACTATATAACGTTATACGTTTTAAAATAAAACTGTATAACGTTATACGTTATAACGTAATGCTATATAACGTCATACGTTAGAAAATAATACTATATAACGTTATACGTATTAAAATAATACCATATAACGTTATACGTTATAAAATAATACTATATAACGTTATACGTTATAAAATAATACCGTATAACGTTATACATTATAACGTTATACTATATAACATTATAACGTAACACTATATAACGCTATACGTTATAAAATAATACTATATATGGTTATACGTTATAACGTAATGCTATATAACGTTATAACATAACACAATATAACGTTATACGTAATAAAATAATACCGTATAACGTAATGCGTTATAACGTATTACTATATAACATTATAACGAAACACTATATAAAGTTAAACATTATAAAGTAAAGTTATATAACGTCATACGTTATAAAATAATCCTATATAACGTTATACGTTATAAAATAAAACTGTATAACGTTATACGTTATAACGTAATGCTATATAACGTCATACGTTAGAAAATGATACTATATAACGTTATACGTAATAAAATAATACCATATAACGTTATACGTTATGATTTAAACTATATAACGTTATCACCTAACACTATATAACGTTAAACGTCATAAAATAATACCGTATAACGTTATACGTTACAACGTAATACTATATAACGTTATAACGTAACACTATATGACGATATACGCTGTTAGGTAACACCATATAGCGTTATACGTTATAACGTAACACTACATAACGTTATACGTCATCAAATAATGCTATAAAACGTTATAATTATGAAATAATACTATATAACGTATAACGTTATAAAATAATACCGTATAACTCTATACGCCATAAAGTAAAACCGTATTACGTTATACGTTATAACGTAATACTAAATAACATTATAACGTAACACTATATAACATCATACGTTATAAAATAATACTATATAACGTTATACGTTATAAAATAATACCGTATAACTCTATACGTCATAAAATGAAACCGTATTACGTTATACGTTATAACGTAATGCTATATATCGTTATAACATAACACAATATAACGATATACGTTATAAAATAATACCGTGTAACGTTACAGGTTATATCGTAATACTATATAACATTATAACGTAACACTATATAACGTTATACGTTATAAAATAATACTATATAACATTATATAGTAACACTATATAACGCTATACGTTATAAAATAATACTATATAACGTTATACGTTATAAAATATTACTATAAAACATTATACGTTATCAAATAAGACCGTATAACGTGATACGTTATCACGAAATACTATATAACGTTATAACGTAGCACTATATAAAGTTATACGTTATAAACTAACACTATATAACGTTATACGTTATTAGGTAACACTATATAACGTTATACGATGTAACGTAACACTACATAACGTTATACGTCATAAAATAATGCTATAAAACTTTATACTTTATAAAATATTACTATATAACGTTATACGTTATAAAATTATACTATATAACGTTATACGTTATAAAATAATACCGTATATCGTTATACATTATAACGTAATAATATATAACATTATAACGTAACACTATATAACATCATACGTTATAAAGTAACACTACATAACGTTATACGTCATAAAATAATGCTATAAAACGTTATACTTTATAAAGTAATACTATATAACTATATAATAATAATATATAATAATACTATAAAATTATACTATATAACGTTATACGTTATAAAATATTACAATATAACGTTTTACGTTATAAAATATTACAATATAACGTTATACGTTATAAAATAATACCGTATAACTTTATACGTCATAAAATGAAACCGTATTACGTTATACGTTATAACGTAAGCCTATATATCGTTATAACATAACACAATAAAACGTTATACGTTATAAAATAATACCGTATAACGTTATAGGTTATAACGTAATACTATATAACATTATAACGTAACACTATATAACGTTATACGTTATAAAATAATACTGTATAACGTTATACGTTATAAAATATTACTATATAACATTATACGTTATAAAATAATACTATATAACGTTATACGTTATAAAATAAAACTGTATAACGTTATAAGTTATAACGTAATGCTATATAACGTCATATGTTATAAAATAATACTATATAACGTTATACGTAATAAAATAATACCATATAACGTTCTACGTTATAAAATAATACCATATAACCTTATACGTTATAAAATAATACCGTATAACGTTATACGTTATAACGTAATGCTATATAACGTTATAACGTAACACAATATAACGTTATACGTTATAAAATAATACCGTGTATCGTCATACGTTATAACGTAATACTGTATAACATTATACCGCAACACTATATAACATCATACGTTATAACGTAACACTACATAACGTTATACGTCATAAAATTATGCTATAAAACGTTATAATTATAAAATAATACTATATAACGTTATACTTTATAAAATAATACTCTATAACGTTATACGTTATAAAATAATACTATATAACATTATACGTTATAAAATAAAACTGTATAACGTTATACGTTATAACGTAACACTACATAACGTTATACGTCATAAAATAATGCTATAAAACGTTATAATTATAAAATAATACTATATAACGTTATTCGTTATAAAATAATACTATATAACATTACACGTTATCAAATAATACTAATTAACGTTATACGTTATAAAATAATACCGTATAACGTTATACGTTATAACGCAATAATATATAACATTATAACGTAACACTATATAACATCATACGTTATAACGTAACACTACATAACGTTATACGTCATAAAATAATGCTATAAAACTTTATACTTTATAAAATATTACTATATAACGTTATACGTTATAAAATTATACTATATAACGTTATACGTTATAAAATAATAACGTATATCGTTATACATTATAACGTAATAATATATAACATTATAACGATAACACTATATAACATCATACGTTATAACATAACACTACATAACGTTATACGTTATAAAATAATACTATATAACGTTATACTTTATAAAATAATACTCTATAACGGTATACGTTATAAAATAACACTATATAACGTTATACGTTATAAAATAAAACTGTATAACGTTATACGTTATAACGTAACACTACATAATGTTATACGTTATGCGGTAATGCTATATAACGTTATACGTTATAAAATAATACCATATAACGTTATACATTATAACGTAAACTATATAACGTTATAACCTAACACTATATAACGTTAAACGTCATAAAATAATACCGTATAACTTTATACGTTACAACGTAATACTATATAACGTTATAACGTAACACTATATGACGATATACGCTGTTAGGTAACACCATATAACGTTATACGTTATAACGTAACACTACATAACGTTATACGTCATAAAATAATGCTATAAAACGTTATAATTATAAAATAATACTATATAACGTTACACGTAATAAAGTAATACTATATAACGTTATACGTTATAAAATAAAACTGCATAACGTTATACGTTATAGCGTAATGCTATATAACGTCATACGTTAGAAAATAATACTATACAACGTTATACGTAATAAAATAATACCATATAACGTTATACGTTATAATTTAAACTATATAACGTTATAACCTAACACTATATAACGTTATACGTTACAAAATAATACTATATAACGTTATACGTTATAAAATATTACTATATAACATTATACGTTATCAAATAATACTATATAACGTTATACGTTATAAAATAAAACCGTATAACGTTATAGGTTATAACGTAATGCTATATAACGTCATATGTTATAAAATAATACTATATAACGTTATACGTAATAAAATAATACCATATAACGTTCTACGTCATAAAATAATACTATATAACATTATACGTTATAAAATATTACCGTATAACGTTATACGTTTTAACGTAATGCTATATAAAGTTATAACGTAACACAATATAACGTTATACGTTATAACGTAACACTAAATAACGTTATGCGTCATAAAATTATGCTATAAAACGTTATACTATATAAAATAATACTATATAACGTTATTCGTTATAAAATAATACTATATAACATTACACGTTATCAAATAATACTAATTAACGTTATACGTTATAAAATAATACCGTATAACGTTATACGTTATAACGCAATACTATATAACATTATAACGTAACACTATATAACATCATACGTTATAACGTAACACTACGTAACGTTATACGTCATAAAATAATGCTATAAAACTTTATACTTTATAAAATATTACTATATAACGTTATACGTTATAAAATTATACTATATAACGTTATACGTTATAAAATAATACCGTATATCGTTATACATTATAACGTAATAATATATAACATTATAACGTAACACTATATAACGCTATACGTTATAAAATAATACTATATATCGTTATACGTTATAACGTAATGCTATATAACGTTATAACGTAACACAATATAACGTTATACGTAATAAAATAATACCGTATAACGTAATGCGTTATAACGTATTACTATATAACATTATAACGAAACACTATATAAAGTTAAACATTATAAAGTAAAGTTATATAACGTCATACGCTATAAAATAATCCTATATACCGTTATACGTTATAAAATAAAACTGTATAACGTTATACGTTATTAGGTAACACTATATAACGTTATACGATGTAACGTAACACTATATAACGTTATAAGTAATAAAACAAAACCGTATAGCGCTATACGTTATAACGTAATACTAAATAACATTATAACGTAACACTATATAACATCATACGTTATAACGTAACACTACATAACGTTATACGTCATAAAATAATGCTATAAAACGTTATACTTTATAAAATAATACTCTATAACGTTATACGATATAAAATAATACTATATAACGTTATACGTTATAAAATAAAACTGTATAACGTTATACGTTATAACGTAATGCTATATAACGTCATACGTTAGAAAATAATACTATATAACGTTATACGTAATAAAATAATACCATATAACGTTATACGTTATAATTTAAATTATATAACGTTATAACCTAACACTATATAACGTTATACGTTATAAAATAATACTATATAACGTTATACTTTATAAAATAATACTATATAACGTTATACGTTATAAAATAATACTATATAACGTTATAAGTCATAAAATAATGCTATAAAACGTTATAATTATAAAATAATACTATATAACGTTATACGTTATAAAATAATACCGTATAACTCTATACGCCATAAAATAAAACCGTATTACGTTATACGTTATAACGTAATACTAAATAACATTATAACGTAACACTATATAACATCATACGTTATAACGTAACACTACATAACGTTATACGTTATAAAATAATACTATATAACATTATAACGTAACACTATATAACGCTATACGTTATTAAATAATACTATATAACGTTATACGTTATAAAATAATACCGTATAACTCTATACGTCATAAAATGAAACCGTATTACGTTATACGTTATAACGTAATGCTATATATCGTTATAACATAACACAATATAACGTTATACGTCATAAAATAATGCTATAAAACGTTATACTTTATAAAATAATACTCTATAACGTTATACGTTATAAAATAATACTATATAACGTTATACGTTATAAAATAAAACTGTATAGCGTTATGCGTTATAACGTAATGCTATATAACGTCATACGTTAGAAAATAATACTATATAACGTTATACGTAATAAAATAATACCATATAACGTTATACGTTATAAAATATTACTATATAACATTATACGTTATCAAATAAGACCGTATAACGTGATACGTTATCACGAAATACTATATAACGTTATAACGTAGCACTATATAAAGTTATACCTTATAAACTAACACTATATAACGTTATATCTTATTAGGTAACACTATATAACGTTATACGATGTAACGTAACACTATATAACGTTATAAGTAATAAAACAATACCGTATAGCGCTATACGTTATAACGTAATACTAAATAACATGATAACGTAACACTATATAACATCATACGTTATAACGTAACACTACATAACGTTATACGTCATAAAATAATGCTATAAAACGTTATAATTATAAAATAATACTATATAACGTTATACGTTATAAAATAATACTATATAACGTTATACGTTATAAAATAATACCTTATAACGTTATACGTTATAACGTAAACTATATAACGTTATAACCTAACACTATATAACGTTAAACGTCATAAAATATTACCGTATAACGTTATACGTTATAACGTAATACTAAATAACATTATAACGTAACACTATATAACATCATACGTTATAACGTAACACTACATAACGTTATACGTTATAAAATAATACCGTATAACTCTATACGTCATAAAATGAAACCGTATTACGTTATACGTTATAACGTAATGCTATATATCGTTATAACATAACACAATATAACGTTATACGTCATAAAATAATGCTATAAAACGTTATACTTTATAAAATAATACTCTATAACGTTATACGTTATAAAATAATACTATATAACGTTATACGTTATAAAATAAAACTGTATAACGTTATGCGTTATAACGTAATGCTATATAACGTCATACGTTAGAAAATAATACTATATAACGTTATACGTAATAAAATAATACCATATAACGTTATACGTTATAAAATATTACTATATAACATTTTACGTTATCAAATAAGACCGTATAACGTGATACGTTATCACGAAATACTATATAACGTTATAACGTAGCACTATATAAAGTTATACCTTATAAACTAACACTATATAAAGTTATATCTTCTTAGGTAACACTATATAACGTTATACGATGTAACGTAACACTATATAACGTTATAAGTAATAAAACAATACCGTATAGCGCTATACGTTATAACGGAATACTAAAGAACATGATAACGTAACACTGTATAACATCATACGTTATAACGTAACACTACATAACGTTATACGTCATAAAATAATGCTATAAAACGTTATAATTATAAAATAATACTATATAACGTTATACGTTATAAAATAATACTATATAACGTTATACGTTATAAAATAATACCTTATAACGTTATACGTTATAACGTAACCTATATAACGTTATAACCTAACACTATATAACGTTAAACGTCATAAAATAATACCGTATGACGTTATACGTTATAACGTAATACTAAATAACATTATAACGTAACACTATATAACATCATACGTTATAACGTAACACTACATAACGTTATACGTCAAAAATAATGCTATAAAACGTTATACTTTATAAAATAATACTCTATAACGTTATACGTTATAAAATAATACTATATAACGTTATACGTTATAAAATAAAACTGTATAACGTTATACGTTATAACGTAATGCTATATAACGTCATACGTTAGAAAATAATACTATATAACGTTATACGTAATAAAATAATACCATATAACGTTATACGTTATAATTTAAACTATATAACTTTATAACCTAACACTATATAACGTTATACGTCATAAAATAATGCTATAAAACGTTATACTTTATAAAATAATACTCTATAACAATATACGTTATAAAATAATAATATATAACGTTATACGTTATAAAATAAAACAGTATAACGTTATACGTTATAACGTAATGCTATATAACGTCATACGTTAGAAAATAATACTATATAACGTTATACGTAATAAAATAATACCATATAACGTTATACGTTATAATTTAAACTATATAACATTATAACCTAACACTATATAACGTTATCCGTTATAAAATAATACTATATAACGTTATACTTTATAAAATAATACTCTATAACGTTATACGTTATAAAATAATACTATATAACGTTATACGTTATAAAATAAAACTGTATAACGTTATACGTTATAACGTAACACTACATAACGTAATACGTTATACGGTAATGCTATATAACGTTATACGTTATAAAATAATACCGTATCACGTTATACGTTATAAAATAATACTATATAACATTATACGCTATAAAATAAAGCTGTATAACGTTATACGTTATAACGTAATGCTATATAACGTGATACGTTAGAAAATAATACTATATAACGTTATACGTAATTAAATAATACCATATAACGTTATACGTTATAAAAAAATACTATATAACGTTATACGTTTTAAAATAATACCGTATAACGTTATACGTTATAACGTAATGCTATATAACGTTATAACGTAACACAATATAACGTTATACGTTAGAACGTAACACTACATAACGTTATACGTCATAAAATAATGCAATAAAACGTTATACTTTATAAAATAATACTATATAACGTTATACGTTATAACGTAATGCTATATAACGTTATAACGTAACACAATATAACGTTATACGTTATAAAATAATACCGTATATCGTCATACGTTATAACGTAATACTATATAACAATATAACGTAACACTATATAACATCATACGTTAGAACGTAACACTACATAACGTTATACGTCATAAAATAATGCAATAAAACGTTATACTTTATAAAATAATACTATATAACGTTATACGTTATAAAATAGTACTATATAACGTTATACGTTATAAAATAATACCGTATAACGTTATACGTTATAACGTAACACTACATAGCGTTATACGTTATATAGCAATGGTATATAACGTTATACGTTATAAAATAATACTATATAACGTTATACTTTATAAAATAATACCGAATAACGTGATACATTATAACGTAATAATATGTAACGTTATAACGTAACACTGTATAACGTTATACGTTATAAAGCAATGCTATATAACGTATTACGTTACAAAATAATACCGTATAACGTTATACGTTATAACGTAATGCTATATAACGTTATAGCGTAACACTATATAACGTTATACGTTATAAAATAATACCGTATATCGTCATACGTTATAACGTAATACTATATAACATTATAACGTAACACTATATAACATCATACGTTATAACGTAACAATACATAACGTTATACTTCATAAAATAATACTCCATAACGTTATACGTTATAAAATAATACTATATAACGTAATGCTATATATCGTTATAACCTAACACAATATAACGTTATACGTTATAAAATAATACTATATATCGTTATACGTTATAAAATATTACTATATAACATTATACGATATCAAATAATACTATATAACGTTATACGTTATAAAATAAAACCGTATAACGTTATACGTTATAACGTAATGCTATATAACGTCATATGTTATAAAATAATACTATATAACGTTATACGTAATAAAATAATACCATATAACGTTCTACGTCATAAAATAATACTATATAACTTTATACGTTATAAAATATTACCGTATAACGTTATACGTTATAACGTAATGCTATATAAAGTTATAACGTAATACAATATAACGTTATACGTTATAACGTAACACTACATAACGTTATGCGTCATAAAATTATGCTATAAAACGTTATACTTTATAAAATAATACTCCATAACGTTATACGTTATAAAATAATACTATATAACGTTATACGTTTTAAAATAAAACTGTATAACGTTATACGTTATAACGTAATGCTATATAACGTCATACGTTAGAAAATAATACTATATAACGTTATACGTATTAAAATAATACCATATAACGTTATACGTTATAAAATAATACTATATAACGTTATACGTTATAAAATAATACTATATAACGTTATACGTTATAAAATAATACCGTATAACGTTATACGTTATAAAATAAAACTGTATAACGTTATGCGTTATAACGTAATGCTATATAACGTCATACGTTAGAAAATAATACTATATAACGTTATACGTAATAAAATAATACCATATAACGTTATACGTTATAAAATATTACTATATAACATTATACGTTATCAAATAAGACCGTATAACGTGATACGTTATCACGAAATACTATATAACGTTATAACGTAGCACTATATAAAGTTATACCTTATAAACTAACACTATATAACGTTATATCTTATTAGGTAACACTATATAACGTTATACGATGTAACGTAACACTATATAACGTTATAAGTAATAAAACAATACCGTATAGCGCTATACGTTATAACGTAATACTAAATAACATGATAACGTAACACTATATAACATCATACGTTATAACGTAACACTACATAACGTTATACGTCATAAAATAATGCTATAAAACGTTATAATTATAAAATAATACTATATAACGTTATACGTTATAAAATAATACTATATAACGTTATACGTTATAAAATAATACCTTATAACGTTATACGTTATAACGTAAACTATATAACGTTATAACCTAACACTATATAACGTTAAACGTCATAAAATATTACCGTATAACGTTATACGTTATAACGTAATACTAAATAACATTATAACGTAACACTATATAACATCATACGTTATAACGTAACACTACATGACGTTATACGTTATAAAATAATACCGTATAACTCTATACGTCATAAAATGAAACCGTATTACGTTATACGTTAT
The DNA here is from genome assembly GCA_037178635.1 of Bombus dahlbomii. NCBI lineage: Eukaryota > Metazoa > Arthropoda > Insecta > Hymenoptera > Apidae > Bombus > Bombus dahlbomii. The sequence continues at coordinate 2,042,582 of CM074117.1, forward strand.
AACGTAATGCTATATATCGTTATAACATAACACAATATAACGTTATACGTCATAAAATAATGCTATAAAACGTTATACTTTATAAAATAATACTCTATAACGTTATACGTTATAAAATAATACTATATAACGTTATACGTTATAAAATAAAACTGTATAACGTTATGCGTTATAACGTAATGCTATATAACGTCATACGTTAGAAAATAATACTATATAACGTTATACGTAATAAAATAATACTATATAACGTTATACGTTATAAAGTATTACTATATAACATTATACGTTATCAAATAAGACCGTATAACGTGATACGTTATCACGAAATACTATATAACGTTATAACGTAGCGCTATATAAAGTTATACCTTATAAACTAACACTATATAACGTTATACGTTATTAGGTAACACTATATAACGTTATACGATGTAACGTAACACTATATAACGTTATAAGTAATAAAACAATACCGTATAGCGTTATACGTTATAACGTAATACTAAATAACATTATAACGTAACACTATATAACATCATACGTTATAACGTAACACTACATAACGTTATACGTCATATAATAACGCTATAAAACGTTATACTTTATAAAATAATACTCTATAACGTTATACGTTATAAAATAATACTATATAACGTTATACGTTATAAAATAAAACTGTATAACGTTATACGTTATAACGTAATGCTATATAACGTCATACGTTAGAAAATAATACTATATAACGTTATACGTAATAAAATAATACCATATAACGTTATACGTTATAATTTAAACTATATAACGTTATAACCTAACACTATATAACGTTATACGTTATAAAATAATACTATATGACGTTATACTTTATAAAATAAAACTGTATAACGTTATGCGTTATAACGTAACACTACATAACGTTATACGTCATACGGTAATGCTATATAACGTTATACGTTATAAAATAATACCTTATAACGTTATACGTTATAACGTAAACTATATAACCTTATAACCTAACACTATATAACGTTAAACGTCATAAAATAATACCGTATAACGTTATACGTTACAACGTAATACTATATAACGTTATAACGTAAAACCATATGACGATATACGCTGTTAGGTAACACCATATAACGTTATACGTTATAACGTAACACTACATAACGTTATACGTCATAAAATAATGCTATAAAACGTTATAATTATAAAATAATACTATATAACGTTATACTTTATAAAATAATACTCTATAACGTTATATGTTATAAAATAATACTATATAACATTATACGTTATAAAATAAAACTGTATAACGTTATACGTTATAACGTAACACTACATAACGTTATACGTCATAAAATAATGCTATAAAACTTTATACTTTATAAAGTAATACTATATAACTATATAATGATAATATATAATAATACTATAAAATTATACTATATAACGTTATACGTTATATAATAAAACTGTATAACGTTATACGTTATAACGCAATGCTATATAACGTCATATGATATAAAATAATACTATATAACGTTATACGTAATAATATAATACCATATAACGTTCTACGTTATAAAATAACACCATATAACTTTATACGTTATAAAATAATACCGTATAACGTTATACGTTATAACGTAATGCTATATAACGTTATAACGTAACACAATATAACGTTATACGTTATAAAATAATACCGTGTATCGTCATACGTTATAACGTAATACTATATAACATTATAACGCAACACTATATAACATCATACGTTATAACGTAACACTACATAACGTTATACGTCATAAAATAATGCTATAAAACGTTATACTTTATAAAATAATACTATATAACGTTATACGTTATAAAATAATACTATAAAACGTTATAATTATAAAATAATACTATATAACGTTATACTTTATAAAATAATACTCTATAACGTTATATGTTATAAAATAATACTATATAACATTATACGTTATAAAATAAAACTGTATAACGTTATACGTTATAACGTAACACTACATAACGTTATACGTCATAAAATAATGCTATAAAACGTTATAATTATAAAATAATACTATATAACGTTATACTTTATAAAATAATACTCTATAACGCTATACGTTATAAAATACTACTATATAACATTATACGTTATCAAATAAGAACGTATAACGTGATACGTTATCACGAAATACTATATAACGTTATAACGTAGCACTATATAAAGTTATACCTTATAAACTAACACTATATAACGTTATAGGATATTAGGTAACACTATATAAAGTTATACGATGTAACGTAACACTATATAACGTTATAAGTAATAAAACAATACCGTATAGCGTTATACGTTATAAGGTAATACTAAATAACATTATAACGTAACACTATATAACATCATACGTTATAGCGTAACACTACATAACGTTATACGTCATAAAATAATACTATAAAACGTTATACTTTATAAAATAATACTCTATAACGTTATACGTTATAAAATAATACTATATAATGTTATACGTTATAAAATAAAACTGTATAACGTTATACGTTATAACGTAATGCTATATAACGTCATACGTTAGAAAATAATACTATCTAACGTTATACGTAATAAAATAATACCATATAACGTTATACGTTATAATTTAAACTATATAACGTTATAACCTAACGCTATATAACGTTATACGTTATAAAATAATACTATATAACGTTATACGTTATAAAATAATACTATATAACATTATACGTTATATAATAGAACTGTATAACGTTATGCGTTATAACGTAACACTACATAACGTTATACGTCATACGGTAATGCTATATAACGTTATACGTTATAAAATAATACCTTATAACGTTATACGTTATAACGTAAACTATATAACCTTATAACCTAACACTATATAACGTTAAACGTCATAAAATAATACCGTATAACGTTATACGTTACAACGTAATACTATATAACGTTATAACGTAAAACCATATGACGATATACGCTGTTAGGTAACACCATATAACGTTATACGTTATAACGTAACACTACATAACGTTATACGTCATAAAATAATGCTATAAAACGTTATAATTATAAAATAATACTATATAACGTTATACGTTATAAAATAATACCGTATAACTTTATACGTCATAAAATGAAACCGTATTACGTTATACGTTATAACGTAATGCTATATATCGTTATAACATAACACAATATAACGATATACGTTATAAATTAATACCGTGTAACGTTATAGGTTATATCGTAATACTATATAACATTATAACGTAACACTATATAACGTTATACGTTATAAAATAATACTATATAACGTTATACGTTATAAAATATTACTATATAACATTATACGTTATCAAATAAGACCGTATAACGTGATACGTTATCACGAAATACTATATAACGTTATAACGTAGCACTATATAAAGTTATACCTTATAAACTAACACTATATAACGTTATACGTTATTAGGTAACACTATATAACGTTATACGATGTAACGTAACACTATATAACGTTATAAGTAATAAAACAATACCGTAGAGCGTTATACGTTATGACGTAATTCTAAATAACATTATAAAGTAACACTATATAACATCATACGTTATAACGTAATACTACATAACGTTATACGTCATAAAATAATGCTATAAAACGTTATACTTTATAAAATAATACTCTATAACGTTATACGTTATAAAATAATACTATATAATGTTATACGTTATAAAATAAAACTGTATAACGTTATACGTTATAACGTAATGCTATATAACGTCATACGTTAGAAAATAATACTATATAACGTTATACGTAATAAAATAATACCATATAACGTTATACGTTATAATTTAAACTATATAACGTTATAACCTAACGCTATATAACGTTATACGTTATAAAATAATACTATATAACGTTATACTTTATAAAATAATACTCTATAACGTTATACGTTATAAAATAATACTATATAACATTATACGTTATAAAATAAAACTGTATAACGTTATGCGTTATAACGTAACACTACATAACGTTATACGTCATACGGTAATGCTATATAACGTTATACGTTATAAAATAATACCTTATAACGTTATACGTTATAACGTAAACTATATAACCTTATAACCTAACACTATATAACGTTAAACGTCATAAAATAATACCGTATAACGTTATACGTTACAACGTAATACTATATAACGTTATAACGTAAAACCATATGACGATATACGCTGTTAGGTAACACCATATAACGTTATACGTTATAACGTAACACGACATAACGTTATACGTCATAAAATAATGCTATAAAACGTTATAATTATAAAATAATACTATATAACGTTATACGTTATAAAATAATACCGTATAACTTTATACGTCATAAAATGAAACCGTATTACGTTATACGTTATAACGTAAGGCTATATATCGTTATAACATATCACAATATAACGATATACGTTATAAATTAATACCGTGTAACGTTATAGGTTATATCGTAATACTATATAACATTATAACGTAACACTATATAACGTTATACGTTATAAAATAATACTATATAACGTTATACGTTATAAAATATTACTATATAACATTATACGTTATCAAATAAGACCGTATAACGTGATACGTTATCACGAAATACTATATAACGTTATAACGTAGCACTATATAAAGTTATACCTTATAAACTAACACTATATAACGTTACACGTTATTAGGTAACACTATATAACGTTATACGATGTAACGTAACACTATATAACGTTATAAGTAATAAAACAATACCGTATAGCGTTATACGTTATAACGTAATACTAAATAACATTATAACGTAACACTATATAACATCATACGTTATAACGTAACACTACATAACGTTATACGTCATAAAATAACGCTATAAAACGTTATACTTTATAAAATAATACTCTATAACGTTATACGTTATAAAATAATACTATATAACGTTATACGTTATAAAATAAAACTGTATAACGTTATACGTTATAACGTAATGCTATATAACGTCATACGTTAGAAAATAATACTATATAACGTTATACGTAATAAAATAATACTATATAACGTTATACGTTATAATTTAAACTATATAACGTTATAACCTAACACTATATAACGTTATACGTTATAAAATAATACTATATAACGTTATACTTTATAAAATAATACTCTATAACGTTATACGTTATAAAATAATACTGTATAACGTTATACGTTATAAAATAAAACTGTATAACGTTATACGTTATAACGTAACACTACATAACGTTATACGTTATACGGTAATGCTATATAACGTTAAACGTCATAAAATAATACCGTATAACGTTATACGTTACAACGTAATAATATATAACGCTATAACGTAAAACCATATGACGATATACGCTGTTAGGTAACACCATATAACGTTATACGTTATAACGTAACACTACATAACGTTATACGTCATAAAATAATGCTATAAAACGTTATAATTATAAAATAATACTATATAACGTTATACGTTATAAAATAATACCGTATAACGTTATAGGCTACAACGCAATACTACATAGCGTTATACGTCATAAAATAATGCTATAAAACGTTATACGTTATAATTTAATACCGTATATCGTTATACGTTATAACGCAATACTACATAACATTATAAGGTAACACTATATAACATGATACGTTATAACGTAACACTACATAACGTTATACGTCATAAAATAATGCTATAAAACTTTATACTTTATAAAATATTACTATATAACGTTATACGTTATAAAATTATACTATATAACGTTATACGTTATAAAATAATACCGTATATCGTTATACATTATAACGTAATAATATATAACATTATAACGTAACACTATATAACATCATACGTTATAACGTAACACTACATAACGTTATACGTCATAAAATAATGCTATAAAACGTTATACTTTATAAAGTAATACTATATAACTATATAATAATAATATATAATAATACTATAAAATTATACTATATAACGTTATACGTTATAAAATATTACAATATAATGTTTTACGTTATAAAATATTACAATATAACGTTATACGTTATAAAATAATACCGTATAACTTTATACGTCATAAAATGAAACCGTATTACGTTATACGTTATAACGTAAGGCTATATATCGTTATAACATAACACAATATAACGTTATACGTTATAAAATAATACCGTATAACGTTATAGGTTATAACGTAATACTATATAACATTATAACGTAACACTATATGACGTTATACGTTATAAAATAATACTGTATAACGTTATACGTTATAAAATATTACTATATAACATTATACGTTATAAAATAATACTATATAACGTTATACGTTATAAAATAATACCATATAACGTTCTACGTTATAAAATAATACCATATAACCTTATACGTTATAAAATAATACCGTATAACGTTATACGTTATAACGTAATGCTATATAACGTTATAACGTAACACAATATAACGTTATACGTTATAAAATAATACCGTGTATCGTCATACGTTATAACGTAATACTGTATAACATTATACCGCAACACTATATAACATCATACGTTATAACGTAACACTACATAACGTTATACGTCATAAAATAATGCTATAAAACGTTATAATTATAAAATAATACTATATAACGTTATACGTTATAAAATAATACCGTATAACTTTATACGTCATAAAATGAAACCGTATTACGTTATACGTTATAACGTAATGCTATATATCGTTATAACGTAAAACCATATGACGATATACGCTGTTAGGTCACACCATATAACGTTATACGTTATAACGTAACACTACATAACGTTATACGTCATAAAATAATGCTATAAAACGTTATAATTATAAAATAATACTATATAACGTTATTCGTTATAAAATAATACTATATAACATTACACGTTATCAAATAATACTAATTAACGTTATACGTTATAAAATAATACCGTATAACGTTATACGTTATAACGCAATACTATATAACATTATAACGTAACACTATATAAGATCATACGTTATAACGTAACACTACATAACGTTATACGTCATAAAATAATGCTATAAAACTTTATACTTTATAAAATATTACTATATAACGTTATACGTTATAAAATTATACTATATAACGTTATACGTTATAAAATAATACCGTATATCGTTATACATTATAACGTAATAATATATAACATTTTAACGTAACACTATATAACATCATACGTTATAACATAACACTACATAACGTTATACGTTATAAAATAATACTATATAACGTTATACTTTATAAAATAATACTCTATAACGTTATACGTTATAAAATAATACTATATAACGTTATACGTTATAAAATAAAACTGTATAACGTTATACGTTATAACGTAACACTACATAACGTTATACGTTATGCCGTAATGCTATATAACGTTATACGTTATAAAATAATACCATATAACGTTATACATTATAACGTAAACTATATAACGTTATAACCTAACACTATATAACGTTAAACGTCATAAAATAATACCGTATAACTTTATACGTTACAACGTAATACTATATAACGTTATAACGTAACACTATATGACGATATACGCTGTTAGGTAACACCATATAACGTTATACGTTATAACGTAACACTACATAACGTTATACGTCATAAAATAATGCTATAAAACGTTATAATTATAAAATAATACTATATAACGTTATACGTTATAAAATAATACCGTATAACTTTATACGTCATAAAATGAAACCGTATTACGTTATACGTTATAACGTAATGCTATATATCGTTATAACATAACACAATATAACGATATACGTTATAAATTAATACCGTGTAACGTTATAGGTTATATCGTAATACTATATAACATTATAACGTAACACTATATAACGTTATACGTTATAAAATAATACTATATAACGTTATACGTTATAAAATATTACTATATAACATTATACGTTATCAAATAAGACCGTATAACGTGATACGTTATCACGAAATACTATATAACGTTATAACGTAGCACTATATAAAGTTATACCTTATAAACTAACACTATATAACGTTATACGTTATTAGGTAACACTATATAACGTTATACGATGTAACGTAACACTATATAACGTTATAAGTAATAAAACAATACCGTATAGCGTTATACGTTATAACGTAATACTAAATAACATTATAAAGTAACACTATATAACATCATACGTTATAACGTAACACTACATAACGTTATACGTCATAAAATAATGCTATAAAACGTTATACTTTATAAAATAATACTCTATAACGTTATACGTTATAAAATAATACTATATAATGTTATACGTTATAAAATAAAACTGTATAACGTTATACGTTATAACGTAATGCTATATAACGTCATACGTTAGAAAATAATACTATATAACGTTATACGTAATAAAATAATACCATATAACGTTATACGTTATAATTTAAACTATATAACTTTATAACCTAACGCTATATAACGTTATACGTTATAAAATAATACTATATAACGTTATACTTTATAAAATAATACTCTATAACGTTATACGTTATAAAATAATACTATATAACATTATACGTTATAAAATAAAACTGTATAACGTTATGCGTTATAACGTAACACTACATAACGTTATACGTCATACGGTAATGCTATATAACGTTATACGTTATAAAATAATACCTTATAACGTTATACGTTATAACGTAAACTATATAACCTTATAACCTAACACTATATAACGTTAAACGTCATAAAATAATACCGTATAACGTTATACGTTACAACGTAATACTATATAACGTTATAACGTAAAACCATATGACGATATACGCTGTTAGGTAACACCATATAACGTTATACGATATAACGTAACACTACATAACGTTATACGTCATAAAATAATGCTATAAAACGTTATAATTATAAAATAATACTATATAACGTTATACGTTATAAAATAATACTATATAACGTTATAAGTCATAAAATAGTGCTATAAAACGTTATAATTATAAAATAATACTATATAACGTTATACGTTATAAAATAATACTATATAACGTTATACGTTATAAAATAATACTATATAACGTTATAAGTCATAAAATAGTGCTATAAAACGTTATAATTATAAAATAATACTATATAACGTTATACGTTATAAAATAATACCGTATAACTCTATACGCCATAAAATAAAACCGTATTACGTTATACGTTATAACGTAATACTAAATAACATTATAACGTAACACTATATAACATCATACGTTATAACGTAACACTACATAACGTTATACGTTATAAAATAATAGTATATAACATTATAACGTAACACTATATAACGCTATACGTTATAAAATAATACTATATAACATTATACGTTATCAAATAAGAACGTATAACGTGATACGTTATCACGAAATACTATATAACGTTATAACGTAGCACTATATAAAGTTATACCTTATAAACTAACACTATATAACGTTATAGGATATTAGGTAACACTATATAAAGTTATACGATGTAACGTAACACTATATAACGTTATAAGTAATAAAACAATACCGTATAGCGTTATACGTTATAAGGTAATACTAAATAACATTATAACGTAACACTATATAACATCATACGTTATAGCGTAACACTACATAACGTTATACGTCATAAAATAATGCTATAAAACGTTATACTTTATAAAATAATACTCTATAACGTTATACGTTATAAAATAATACTATATAAGGTTATACGTAATAAAATAATACCATATAACGTTATACGTTATAATTTAAACTATATAACGTTATAACCTAACGCTATATAACGTTATACGTTATAAAATAATACTATATAACGTTATACGTTATAAAATAAAACTGTATAACGTTATGCGTTATAACGTAACACTACATAACGTTATACGTCATACGGTAATGCTATATAACGTTATACGTTATAAAATAATACCTTATAACGTTATACGTTATAACGTAAACTATATAACCTTATAACCTAACACTATATAACGTTAAACGTCATAAAATAATACCGTATAACGTTATACGTTACAACGTAATACTATATAACGTTATAACGTAAAACCATATGACGATATACGCTGTTAGGTAACACCATATAACGTTATACGTTATAACGTAACACGACATAACGTTATACGTCATAAAATAATGCTATAAAACGTTATAATTATAAAATAATACTATATAACGTTATACGTTATAAAATAATACCGTATAACTTTATACGTCATAAAATGAAACCGTATTACGTTATACGTTATAACGTAATGCTATATATCGTTATAACATAACACAATATAACGATATACGTTATAAATTAATACCGTGTAACGTTATAGGTTATATCGTAATACTATATAACATTATAACGTAACACTATATAACGTTATACGTTATAAAATAATACTATATAACGTTATACGTTATAAAATATTACTATATAACATTATACGTTATCAAATAAGACCGTATAACGTGATACGTTATCACGAAATACTATATAACGTTATAACGTAGCACTATATAAAGTTATACCTTATAAACTAACACTATATAACGTTATACGTTATTAGGTAACACTATATAACGTTATACGATGTAACGTAACACTATATAACGTTATAAGTAATAAAACAATACCGTATAGCGTTATACGTTATAACGTAATACTAAATAACATTATAAAGTAACGCTATATAACATCATACGTTATAACGTAACACTACATAACGTTATACGTCATAAAATAATGCTATAAAACGTTATACTTTATAAAATAATACTCTATAACGTTATACGTTATAAAATAATACTATATAATGTTATACGTTATAAAATAAAACTGTATAACGTTATACGTTATAACGTAATGCTATATAACGTCATACGTTAGAAAATAATACTATATAACGTTATACGTAATAAAATAATACCATATAACGTTATACGTTATAATTTAAACTATATAACTTTATAACCTAACGCTATATAACGTTATACGTTATAAAATAATACTATATAACGTTATACTTTATAAAATAATACTCTATAACGTTATACGTTATAATATAATACTATATAACATTATACGTTATAAAATAAAAATGTATAACGTTATGCGTTATAACGTAACACTACATAACGTTATACGTCATACGGTAATGCTATATAACGTTATACGTTATAAAATAATACCTTATAACGTTATACGTTATAACGTAAACTATATAACCTTATAACCTAACACTATATAACGTTAAACGTCATAAAATAATACCGTATAACGTTATACGTTACAACGTAATACTATATAACGTTATAACGTAAAACCATATGACGATATACGCTGTTAGGTAACACCATATAACGTTATACGTTATAACGTAACACTACATAACGTTATACGTCATAAAATAATGCTATAAAACGTTATAATTATAAAATAATACTATATAACGTTATACGTTATAAAATAATACCGTATAACTTTATACGTCATAAAATGAAACCGTATTACGTTATACGTTATAACGTAATGCTATATATCGTTATAACATAACACAATATAACGATATACGTTATAAATTAATACCGTTTAACGTTATAGGTTATATCGTAATACTATATAACATTATAACGTAACACTATATAACGTTATACGTTATAAAATAATACTATATAACGTTATACGTTATAAAATATTACTATATAACATTATACGTTATCAAATAAGACCGTATAACGTGATACGTTATCACGAAATACTATATAACGTTATAACGTAGCACTATATAAAGTTATACCTTATAAACTAACACTATATAACGTTATACGTTATTAGGTAACACTATATAACGTTATACGATGTAACGTAACACTATATAACGTTATAAGTAATAAAACAATACCGTAGAGCGTTATACGTTATAACGTAATACTAAATAACATTATAAAGTAACACTATATAACATCATACGTTATAACGTAACACTACATAACGTTATACGTCATAAAATAATGCTATAAAACGTTATACTTTATAAAATAATACTCTATAACGTTATACGTTATAAAATAATACTATATAATGTTATACGTTATAAAATAAAACTGTATAACGTTATACGTTATAACGTAATGCTATATAACGTCATACGTTAGAAAATAATACTATATAACGTTATACGTAATAAAATAATACCATATAACGTTATACGTTATAATTTAAACTATATAACGTTATAACCTAACGCTATATAACGTTATACGTTATAAAATAATACTATATAACGTTATACTTTATAAAATAATACTCTATAACGTTATACGTTATAAAATAATACTATATAACATTATACGTTATAAAATAAAACTGTATAACGTTATGCGTTATAACGTAACACTACATAACGTTATACGTCATACGGTAATGCTATATAACGTTATACGTTATAAAATAATACCTTATAACGTTATACGTTATAACGTAAACTATATAACCTTATAACCTAACACTATATAACGTTAAACGTCATAAAATAATACCGTATAACTTTATACGTTACAACGTAATACTATATAACGTTATAACGTAACACTATATGACGATATACGCTGTTAGGTAACACCATATAACGTTATACGTTATAACGTAACACTACATAACGTTATACGTCATAAAATAATGCTATAAAACGTTATAATTATAAAATAATACTATATAACGTTACACGTAATAAAGTAATACTATATAACGTTATACGTTATAAAATAAAACTGCATAACGTTATACGTTATAGCGTAATGCTATATAACGTCATACGTTAGAAAATAATACTATACAACGTTATACGTAATAAAATAATACCATATAACGTTATACGTTATAATTTAAACTATATAACGTTATAACCTAACACTATATAACGTTATACGTTATAAAATAATACTATATAACGTTATACGTTATAAAATATTACTATATAACATTATACGTTATCAAATAATACTATATAACGTTATACGTTATAAAATAAAACCGTATAACGTTATAGGTTATAACGTAATGCTATATAACGTCATATGTTATAAAATAATACTATATAACGTTATACGTAATAAAATAATACCATATAACGTTCTACGTCATAAAATAATACTATATAACATTATACGTTATAAAATATTACCGTATAACGTTATACGTTTTAACGTAATGCTATATAAAGTTATAACGTAACACAATATAACGTTATACGTTATAACGTAACACTAAATAACGTTATGCGTCATAAAATTATGCTATAAAACGTTATACTATATAAAATAATACTATATAACGTTATTCGTTATAAAATAATACTATATAACATTACACGTTATCAAATAATACTAATTAACGTTATACGTTATAAAATAATACCGTATAACGTTATACGTTATAACGCAATACTATATAACATTATAACGTAACACTATATAACATCATACGTTATAACGTAACACTACGTAACGTTATACGTCATAAAATAATGCTATAAAACTTTATACTTTATAAAATATTACTATATAACGTTATACGTTATAAAATTATACTATATAACGTTATACGTTATAAAATAATACCGTATATCGTTATACATTATAACGTAATAATATATAACATTATAACGTAACACTATATAACATCATACGTTATAACATAACACTACATAACGTTATACGTTATAAAATAATACTATATAACGTTATACTTTATAAAATAATACTCTATAACGTTATACGTTATAAAATAATACTGTATAACGTTATACGTTATAAAATAAAACTGTATAACGTTATACGTTATAACGTAACACTACATAACGTTTTACGTTATGCGGTAATGCTATATAACGTTATACGTTATAAAATAATACCATATAACGTTATACATTATAACGTAAACTATATAACGTTATAACCTAACACTATATAACGTTAAACGTCATAAAATAATACCGTATAACTTTATACGTTACAACGTAATACTATATAACGTTATAACGTAACACTATATGACGATATACGCTGTTAGGTAACACCATATAACGTTATACGTTATAACGTAACACTACATAACGTTATACGTCATAAAATAATGCTATAAAACGTTATAATTATAAAATAATACTATATAACGTTATACGTTATAAAATAATACCGTATAACTTTATACGTCATAAAATGAAACCGTATTACGTTATACGTTATAACGTAATGCTATATATCGTTATAACATAACACAATATAACGATATACGTTATAAATTAATACCGTGTAACGTTATAGGTTATATCGTAATACTATATAACATTATAACGTAACACTATATAACGTTATACGTTATAAAATAATACTATATAACGTTATACGTTATAAAATATTACTATATAACATTATACGTTATCAAATAAGACCGTATAACGTGATACGTTATCACGAAATACTATATAACGTTATAACGTAGCACTATATAAAGTTATACCTTATAAACTAACACTATATAACGTTATACGTTATTAGGTAACACTATATAACGTTATACGATGTAACGTAACACTATATAACGTTATAAGTAATAAAACAATACCGTATAGCGTTATACGTTATAACGTAATACTAAATAACATTATAAAGTAACGCTATATAACATCATACGTTATAACGTAACACTACATAACGTTATACGTCATAAAATAATGCTATAAAACGTTATACTTTATAAAATAATACTCTATAACGTTATACGTTATAAAATAATACTATATAATGTTATACGTTATAAAATAAAACTGTATAACGTTATACGTTATAACGTAATGCTATATAACGTCATACGTTAGAAAATAATACTATATAACGTTATACGTAATAAAATAATACCATATAACGTTATACGTTATAATTTAAACTATATAACTTTATAACCTAACGCTATATAACGTTATACGTTATAAAATAATACTATATAACGTTATACTTTATAAAATAATACTCTATAACGTTATACGTTATAATATAATACTATATAACATTATACGTTATAAAATAAAACTGTATAACGTTATGCGTTATAACGTAACACTACATAACGTTATACGTCATACGGTAATGCTATATAACGTTATACGTTATAAAATAATACCTTATAACGTTATACGTTATAACGTAAACTATATAACCTTATAACCTAACACTATATAACGTTAAACGTCATAAAATAATACCGTATAACGTTATACGTTACAACGTAATACTATATAACGTTATAACGTAAAACCATATGACGATATACGCTGTTAGGTAACACCATATAACGTTATACGATATAACGTAACACTACATAACGTTATACGTCATAAAATAATGCTATAAAACGTTATAATTATAAAATAATACTATATAACGTTATACGTTATAAAATAATACTATATAACGTTATAAGTCATAAAATAGTGCTATAAAACGTTATAATTATAAAATAATACTATATAACGTTATACGTTATAAAATAATACTATATAACGTTATACGTTATAAAATAATACTATATAACGTTATAAGTCATAAAATAGTGCTATAAAACGTTATAATTATAAAATAATACTATATAACGTTATACGTTATAAAATAATACCGTATAACTCTATACGCCATAAAATAAAACCGTATTACGTTATACGTTATAACGTAATACTAAATAACATTATAACGTAACACTATATAACATCATACGTTATAACGTAACACTACATAACGTTATACGTTATAAAATAATAGTATATAACATTATAACGTAACACTATATAACGCTATACGTTATAAAATAATACTATATAACATTATACGTTATCAAATAAGAACGTATAACGTGATACGTTATCACGAAATACTATATAACGTTATAACGTAGCACTATATAAAGTTATACCTTATAAACTAACACTATATAACGTTATAGGATATTAGGTAACACTATATAAAGTTATACGATGTAACGTAACACTATATAACGTTATAAGTAATAAAACAATACCGTATAGCGTTATACGTTATAAGGTAATACTAAATAACATTATAACGTAACACTATATAACATCATACGTTATAGCGTAACACTACATAACGTTATACGTCATAAAATAATGCTATAAAACGTTATACTTTATAAAATAATACTCTATAACGTTATACGTTATAAAATAAAACTGTATAACGTTATGCGTTATAACGTAACACTACATAACGTTATACGTCATACGGTAATGCTATATAACGTTATACGTTATAAAATAATACCTTATAACGTTATACGTTATAACGTAAACTATATAACCTTATAACCTAACACTATATAACGTTAAACGTCATAAAATAATACCGTATAACGTTATACGTTACAACGTAATACTATATGACGTTATAACGTAAAACCATATGACGATATACGCTGTTAGGTAACACCATATAACGTTATACGTTATAACGTAACACGACATAACGTTATACGTCATACGGTAATGCTATATAACGTTATACGTTATAAAATAATACCTTATAACGTTATACGTTATAACGTAAACTATATAACCTTATAACCTAACACTATATAACGTTAAACGTCATAAAATAATACCGTATAACGTTATACGTTACAACGTAATACTATATGACGTTATAACGTAAAACCATATGACGATATACGCTGTTAGGTAACACCATATAACGTTATACGTTATAACGTAACACGACATAACGTTATACGTCATAAAATAATGCTATAAAACGTTATAATTATAAAATAATACTATATAACGTTATACGTTATAAAATAATACCGTATAACTTTATACGTCATAAAATGAAACCGTATTACGTTATACGTTATAACGTAATGCTATATATCGTTATAACATAACACAATATAACGATATACGTTATAAATTAATACCGCGTAACGTTATAGGTTATATCGTAATACTATATAACATTATAACGTAACACTATATAACGTTATACGTTATAAAATAATACTATATAACGTTATACGTTATAAAATATTACTATATAACATTATACGTTATCAAATAAGACCGTATAACGTGATACGTTATCACGAAATACTATATAACGTTATAACGTAGCACTATATAAAGTTATACCTTATAAACTAACACTATATAACGTTATACGTTATTAGGTAACACTATATAACGTTATACGATGTAACGTAACACTATATAACGTTATAAGTAATAAAACAATACCGTATAGCGTTATACGTTATAACGTAATACTAAATAACATTATAAAGTAACGCTATATAACATCATACGTTATAACGTAACACTACATAACGTTATACGTCATAAAATAATGCTATAAAACGTTATACTTTATAAAATAATACTCTATAACGTTATACGTTATAAAATAATACTATATAATGTTATACGTTATAAAATAAAACTGTATAACGTTATACGTTATAACGTAATGCTATATAACGTCATACGTTAGAAAATAATACTATATAACGTTATACGTAATAAAATAATACCATATAACGTTATACGTTATAATTTAAACTATATAACTTTATAACCTAACGCTATATAACGTTATACGTTATAAAATAATACTATATAACGTTATACTTTATAAAATAATACTCTATAACGTTATACGTTATAATATAATACTATATAACATTATACGTTATAAAATAAAACTGTATAACGTTATGCGTTATAACGTAACACTACATAACGTTATACGTCATACGGTAATGCTATATAACGTTATACGTTATAAAATAATACCTTATAACGTTATACGTTATAACGTAAACTATATAACCTTATAACCTAACACTATATAACGTTAAACGTCATAAAATAATACCGTATAACGTTATACGTTACAACGTAATACTATATAACGTTATAACGTAAAACCATATGACGATATACGCTGTTAGGTAACACCATATAACGTTATACGTTATAACGTAACACTACATAACGTTATACGTCATAAAATAATGCTATAAAACGTTATAATTATAAAATAATACTATATAACGTTATACGTTATAAAATAATACCGTATAACTTTATACGTCATAAAATGAAACCGTATTACGTTATACGTTATAACGTAATGCTATATATCGTTATAACATAACACAATATAACGATATACGTTATAAATTAATACCGTTTAACGTTATAGGTTATATCGTAATACTATATAACATTATAACGTAACACTATATAACGTTATACGTTATAAAATAATACTATATAACGTTATACGTTATAAAATATTACTATATAACATTATACGTTATCAAATAAGACCGTATAACGTGATACGTTATCACGAAATACTATATAACGTTATAACGTAGCACTATATAAAGTTATACCTTATAAACTAACACTATATAACGTTATACGTTATTAGGTAACACTATATAACGTTATACGATGTAACGTAACACTATATAACGTTATAAGTAATAAAACAATACCGTAGAGCGTTATACGTTATAACGTAATACTAAATAACATTATAAAGTAACACTATATAACATCATACGTTATAACGTAACACTACATAACGTTATACGTCATAAAATAATGCTATAAAACGTTATACTTTATAAAATAATACTCTATAACGTTATACGTTATAAAATAATACTATATAATGTTATACGTTATAAAATAAAACTGTATAACGTTATACGTTATAACGTAATGCTATATAACGTCATACGTTAGAAAATAATACTATATAACGTTATACGTAATAAAATAATACCATATAACGTTATACGTTATAATTTAAACTATATAACGTTATAACCTAACGCTATATAACGTTATACGTTATAAAATAATACTATATAACGTTATACTTTATAAAATAATACTCTATAACGTTATACGTTATAAAATAATACTATATAACATTATACGTTATAAAATAAAACTGTATAACGTTATGCGTTATAACGTAACACTACATAACGTTATACGTCATACGGTAATGCTATATAACGTTATACGTTATAAAATAATACCTTATAACGTTATACGTTATAACGTAAACTATATAACCTTATAACCTAACACTATATAACGTTAAACGTCATAAAATAATACCGTATAACGTTATACGTTACAACGTAATACTATATAACGTTATAACGTAAAACCATATGACGATATACGCTGTTAGGTAACACCATATAACGTTATACGTTATAACGTAACACTACATAACGTTATACGTCATAAAATAATGCTATAAAACGTTATAATTATAAAATAATACTATATAACGTTATACGTTATAAAATAATACCGTATAACTTTATACGTCATAAAATGAAACCGTATTACGTTATACGTTATAACGTAATGCTATATATCGTTATAACATAACACAATATAAAGATATACGTTATAAATTAATACCGTGTAACGTTATAGGTTATATCGTAATAATATATAACATTATAACGTAACACTATATAACGTTATACGTTATAAAATAATACTATATAACGTTATACGTTATAAAATATTACTATATAACATTATACGTTATCAAATAAGACCGTATAACGTGATACGTCATCACGAAATACTATATAACGTTATAACGTAGCACTATATAAAGTTATACCTTATAAACTAACACTATATAACGTTATACGTAATTAGGTAACACTATATAACGTTATACGATGTAACGTAACACTATATAACGTTATAAGTAATAAAACAATACCGTATAGCGTTATACGTTATAACGTAATACTAAATAACATTATAACGTAACACTATATAACATCATACGTTATAACGTAACACTACATAACGTTATACGTCATAAAATAACGCTATAAAACGTTATACTTTATAAAATAATACTCTATAACGTTATACGTTATAAAATAATACTATATAACGTTATACGTTATAAAATAAAACTGTATAACGTTATACGTTATAACGTAATGCTATATAACGTCATACGTTAGAAAATAATACTATATAACGTTATACGTAATAAAATAATACTATATAACGTTATACGTTATAATTTAAACTATATAACGTTATAACCTAACACTATATAACGTTATACGTTATAAAATAATACTATATAACGTTATACTTTATAAAATAATACTCTATAACGTTATACGTTATAAAATAATACTGTATAACGTTATACGTTATAAAATAAAACTGTATAACGTTATACGTTATAACGTAACACTACATAACGTTATACGTTATACGGTAATGCTATATAACGTTATACGTTATAAAATAATACCTTATAACGTTATACGTTATAACGAAAACTATATAACGTTATATCCTATCACTATATAACGTTAAACGTCATAAAATAATACCGTATAACGTTATACGTTACAACGTAATAATATATAACGTTATAACGTAAAACCATATGACGATATACGCTGTTAGGTAACACCATATAACGTTATACGTTATAACGTAACACTACATAACGTTATACGTCATAAAATAATGCTATAAAACGTTATAATTATAAAATAATACTATATAACGTTATACGTTTTAAAATAAAACTGTATAACGTTATACGTTATAACGTAATGCTATATAACGTCATACGTTAGAAAATAATACTATATAACGTTATACGTAATAAAATAATACCATATAACGTTATACGTTATAAAATAATACTATATAACGTTATACGTTATAAAATAATACCGTATAACGTTATACGTTATAACGTAATGCTATATAACGTTATAACGTAACACAATATAACGTTATACGTTATAAAATAATACCGTATAACGTTATAGGTTATAACGTAATACTATATAACATTATAACGTAACACTATATAACGCTATACGTTATAAAATAATACCGTATAACGTTATACGTTATAACGTAATGCTATATAACGTTATAACGTAACACAATATAACGATATACGTAATAAAATAATACCGTATAACGTAATGCGTTATAACGTATTACTATATAACATTATAACGCAACACTATATAACGTTAAACATTATAAAGTAAAGTTGTATAACGTTATACGTTATAAAATAATACTATATAACGTTATACGTTATAAAATAATACCGTATAACTATATACGTCATAAAATAAAACCGTATTACGTTATACGTTATAACGTAATGCTATATAACGTTATAACATAACACAATATAACGTTATACGTTATAAAATAATACCGTATATCGTCATACGTTATAACGTAATACTATATAACGTTATAACGTAACACTATATAACATCATACGTTATAACGTAACACTACATAACGTTATACGTCATAAAATAATGCTATAAAACGTTATACTTTATAAAATAATATTCTATAACGTTATACGTTATAAAATAATACTATATAACGTTATACGTTATAACGTAATACTACATAGCGTTATACGTTATAACGTAACACTATATAACGTTATACGTTATATAATAATACTATATAACGTTATACGTTATAAAATAATACCGTATATCGTTATACATTATAACGTAATAATATATAACATTATAACGTAACACTATATAACATCATACGTTATAACGTAACACTACATAACGTTATACGTCATAAAATAATGCTATAAAACGTTATACTTTATAAAGTAATACTATATAACTATATAATAATAATATATAATAATACTATAAAATTATACTATATAACGTTATACGTTATAAAATATTACAATATAACGTTTTACGTTATAAAATAATACTATATAACGTTATACGTTATAAAATAATACCGTATAACGTTATACGTTATAACGTAATGCTATATATCGTTATAACATAACACAATATAACGATATACGTTATAAAATAATACCGTATATCGTCATACGTTATATCGTAATACTATATAACATTATAACGCAACACTATATAACATCATACGCTATAACGTAACACTACATAACGTTATACGTCATAAAATTATGCTATAAAACGTTATACTTTATAAAATAATAGTCCATAACGTTATACGTTATCAAATAATACTATATAACGTTATACGTTTTAAAATAAAACTGTATAACGTTATACGTTATAACGTAATGCTATATAACGTCATACGTTAGAAAATAATACTATATAACGTTATACGTAATAAAATAATACCATATAACGTTATACGTTATAAAATAATACTGTATAACGTTATACGTTATAAAATAATACCGTATAACGTTATACGTTATAACGTAATGCTATATAACGTTATAACGTAACACAATATAACGTTATACGTTATAAAATAATACCGTATAACGTTATAGGTTATAACGTAATACTATATAACATTATAACGTAACACTATATAACGCTATACGTTATATAGTGTTACGTTATAATGTTATACGTTATAACGTAATGCTATATAACGTTATAACGTAACACAATATAACGATATACGTAATAAAATAATACCGTATAACGTAATGCGTTATAACGTATTACTATATAACATTATAACGCAACACTATATAACGTTAAACATTATAAAGTAAAGTTGTATAACGTTATACGTTATAAAATAATACTATATAACGTTATACGTTATAAAATAATACTATATAACGTTATACGTTATAAAATAAAACTGTATAACGTTATACGTTATAACGTAATGCTATATAACGTCATACGTTAGAAAATAATACTCTATAACGTTATACGTAATAAAATAATACCATATAACGTTATACGTTATAATTTAAACTATATAACGTTATAACCTAACACTATATAACGTTATACGTTATAAAATAATACTATATAACGTTATACTTTATAAAATAATACTCTATAACGTTATACGTTATAAAATAATACTATATAACGATATACGTCATAAAATAAAACTGTATAACGTTATACGTTATAACGTAACACTACATAACGTTATACGTTATACGGTAATGCTATATAACGTTGTACGTTATAAAATAATACCTTATAACGTTATACGTTATAACGTAAACTATATAACGTTATAACCTAACACTATATAACGTTAAACGTCATAAAATAATACCGTATAACGTTATACGTTACAACGTAATACTATATAACGTTATAACATAAAACCATATGACGATATACGCTGTTAGGTAACACCATATAACGTTATACGTTACAACGTAACACTACATAACGTTATACGTCA
Source organism: Bombus dahlbomii (assembly GCA_037178635.1). NCBI lineage: Eukaryota > Metazoa > Arthropoda > Insecta > Hymenoptera > Apidae > Bombus > Bombus dahlbomii. The sequence goes on from CM074117.1 coordinate 2,066,138, forward strand.
TAAAATAATGCTATAAAACGTTATAATTATAAAATAATACTATATAACGTTATACGTTATAAAATAATACCGTATAACTCTATACGTCATAAAATAAAACCGTATTACGTTATACGTTATAACGTAATGCTATGTAACGTTATAACATGACACTATATAACGTTATACATTATATAATAATACTATATAACGTTATACGTTATAAAATAGTACCGTATAACGTGATACGTTATAACGTAATAATATATAACGTTATAACGTAACACTATATAAGGTTATACGTTATTAGGTAACACTATATACCGTTATACGTTGTAACGTAACACAATATCACGTTATACGTCTTAAAATAATACCGTATATCGTTATACATTATAACGTAATACTATATAACATTATAACGTAGCACTATATAACATCATATGTTATAACGTAACACTACATAACGTTATACTTAATGAAATAATGCTATAAAACATTATACTTTATAAAATAAAACTGTATAACGTTATACGTTATAACGTAATGCTATATAACGTCATATGTTATAAAATAATACTATATAACGTTATACGTAATAAAATAATACCATATAACGTTCTACGTTATAAAATAATACTATATAACTTTATACGTTATAAAATAATACCGTATAAAGTTATGCGTTATAACGTAATGCTATATAACGTTATAACGTAACACAATATAACGTTATACGTAATAAAATAATACCGTATAACGTAATGCGTTATAACGTAATACTATATAACATTATAACGAAACACTATATAACATCATACGTTATAACGTAACACTACATAACGTTATACGTCACAAAATTATGCTATAAAACGTTATACTTTATAAAATAATACTCCATAACTTTATACGTTATAAAATAATACTATATAATGTTATACGTTTTAAAATAAAACTGTATAACGTTATACGTTATAACGTAATGCTATATAACGTTATACGTTATAAAATATTACAATATTACGTTTTACGTTATAAAATATTACAATATAACGTTATACGTTATAAAATAATACCGTATAACTTTATACGTCATAAAATGAAACCGTATTACGTTATACGTTATAACGTAATGCTATATATCGTTATAACATAACACAATATAACGTTATACGTTATAAAATAATACCGTATAACGTTATAGGTTATAACGTAATACTATATAACATTATAACGTAACACTATATAACGTTATACGTTATAAAATAATACTGTATAACGTTATACGTTATAAAATATTACTATATAACATTATACGTTATAAAATAATACTATATAACGTTATACGTTATAAAATAAAACTGTATAACGTTATACGTTATAACGTAATGCTATATAACGTCATATGTTACAAAATAATACTATATAACGTTATAAGTAATAAAATAATACCATATAACGTTCTCCGTTATAAAATAATACTATATAACTTTATACGTTATAAAATAATACCGTATAACGTTATACGTTATAACGTAATGCTATATAACGTTATAACGTAACACAATATAACGTTATGCGTAATAAAATAATACCGTATAACGTAATGCGTTATAACGTAATACTATATAACATTATAACGAAACACTATATAACATCATACGTTATAACGTAACACTACATAACGTTATACGTCATAAAATTATGCTATAAAACTTTATACTTTATAAAATAATACTCCATAAATTTATACATTATAAAATAATACTATATAACGTTATACGTTTTAAAATAAAACTGTATAACGTTATCCGTTATAACGTAATGCTATATAACGTCATACGTTAGAAAATAATACTATATAACGTTATACGTAATAAAATAATACCATATAACGTTATACGTTATAAAGTAATACTATATAACGTTATACGTTATAAAATAATACCGTATAACGTTATAGGTTATAACGTAATACTATATAACATTATAACGTAACAGTATATAACGCTATACGTTATAAAATAATACCGTATAACGTTATACGTTATAACGTAATGCTATATAACGTTATAACGTAACACAATATAACATCATACGTTATAACGTAACACTACATAACGTTATACGTCATAACATAATGCTATAAAACGTTATACTTTATAAAATAATACTCTATAACGTTATACGTTATAAAATAATACTATATAACGTTATACGTTATAAAATAAAACTGCATAACGTTATACGTTATAACGTAATGATATATAACGTCATACGTTAGAAAATAATACTATATAGTGTTATACGTAATAAAATAATACCATATAACGTTATACGTCATAATTTAAACTATATAACGTTATAACCTAACACTATATAACGTTATACGTTATAAAATAATACTATATAACGTTATACGTTATAAAATAAAACTGTATAACGTTATACGTTATAACGTAATGCTATATAACGTCATACGTTAGAAAATAATACTATTTAACGTTATACGTAATAAAATAATACCATATAACGTTATACGTTATAATTTAAACTATATAACGTTATAACCTAACACTATATAACGTTATACGTTATAAAATAATACTATATAACGTTATACTTTATAAAATAATACTCTATAACGTTATACGTTATAAAATAATACTGTGTAACGTTATACGTTATACGGTAATGCTATATAACGTTATACGTTATAAAATAATACCTTATAACGATATACGTTATAACGAAAACTATATAACGTTATAACGTAAAACCATATGACGATATACGCTGTTAGGTAACACCATATAACGTTATACGTTATAACGTAACACTACATAACGTTATACTTCATAAAATAATGCTATAAAACGTTATAATTATAAAATAATACTATATAACGTTATACGTTATAAAATAATACCGTATAACTATATACGTCATAAAATAAAACCGTATTACGTTATATGTTATAACGTAATGCTATATAACGTTATAACATAACACAATATAACGTTATACGTTATAAAATAATACCGTATAACGTTATAGGTTAGAACGTAATACTATATAACATTATAACGTAACACTATATAACGTTATACGTTATAAAATAATACTATATAACGTTATTCGTTATAAAATAATACTATATAACATTACACGTTATCAAATAATACTATATAACGTTATACGTTATAAATGAATACCGTATAACGTTGTACGTTATAACGTAATGCTATATAACGTTATAACGTAACACAATATAACGTTATACGTTATAAAATAATACCGTGTATCGTCATACGTTATAACGTAATACTATATAACATTATAACGCAACACTATATAACATCATACGTTATAACGTAACACTACATAACGTTATACGTCATAAAATAATGCTATAAAACTTTATACTTTATAAAATATTACTATATAACGTTATACGTTATAAAATTATACTATATAACGTTATACGTTATAAAATAATACCGTATATCGTTATACATTATAACGTAATAATATATAACATTATAACGTAACACTATATAACATCATACGTTATAACGTAACACTACATAACGTTATACGTCATAAAATAATGCTATAAAACTTTATACTTTATAAAGTAATACTATATAACTATATAATGATAATATATAATAATACTATAAAATTATACTATATAACGTTATACGTTATATAATAAAACTGTATAACGTTATACGTTATAACGCAATGCTATATAACGTCATATGATATAAAATAATACTATATAACGTTATACGTAATAATATAATACCATATAACGTTCTACGTTATAAAATAACACCATATAACTTTATACGTTATAAAATAATACCGTATAACGTTATACGTTATAACGTAATGCTATATAACGTTATAACGTAACACAATATAACGTTATACGTTATAAAATAATACCGTGTATCGTCATACGTTATAACGTAATACTATATAACATTATAACGCAACACTATATAACATCATACGTTATAACGTAACACTACATAACGTTATACGTCATAAAATAATGCTATAAAACGTTATACTTTATAAAATAATACTCCATAACGTTACACGTTATAAAATAATACTATATAACGTTATACGTTTTAAAATAAAACTGTATAACGTTATACGTTATAACGTAATGCTATATAACGTCATACGTTAGAAAATAATACTATATAACGTTATACGTAATAAAATAATACCATATAACGTTATACGTTATAAAATAATACTATATAACGTTATACGTTACAAAATAATACCGTATAACGTTATACGTTATAACGTAATACTATATAACATTATAACGTAACACTATATAACGCTATACGTTATAAAATAATACCGTATAACGTTATACGTTATAACGTAATGCTATATAACGTTATAACGTAACACAATATAACGTTATACGTAATAAAATAATACCTTATATCGTCATACGTTATATCGTAATACTATATAACATTATAACGTAACACTATATAACGCTATACGTTATAAAATAATACCGTATAACGTTATACGTTATAACGTAATGCTATATAACGTTATAACGTAACACTACATAACGTTATACGTCATAAAATAATGCTATAAAACGTTATACTTTATAAAATAATACTATATAACGTTATACGTTATAAAATAATACTATATAACGTTATAAGTCATAAAATAATGCTATAAAACGTTATAATTATAAAATAATACTATATAACGTTATACATTATAAAATAATACCGTATAACTCTATACGTCATAAAATAAAACCGTATTACGTTATACGTTATAACGTAATGCTATGTAACGTTATAACATAACACTACATAACGTTATACGTCATAAAATTATGCTATAAAACGTTATACTTTATAAAATAATACTCCATAACGTTACACGTTATAAAATAATACTATATAACGTTATACGTTTTAAAATAAAACTGTATAACGTTATACGTTATAACGTAATGCTATATAACGTCATACGTTAGAAAATAATACTATAAAACGTTATACGTAATAAAATAATACCATATAACGTTATACGTTATAAAATAATACTATATAACGTTATACGTTACAAAATAATACCGTATAACGTTATACGTTATAACGTAATACTATATAACATTATAACGTAACACTATATAACGCTATACGTTATAAAATAATACCGTATAACGTTATACGTTATAACGTAATGCTATATAACGTTATAACGTAACACAATATAACGTTATACGTAATAAAATAATACCTTATATCGTCATACGTTATATCGTAATACTATATAACATTATAACGTAACACTATATAACGCTATACGTTATAAAATAATACCGTATAACGTTATACGTTATAACGTAATGCTATATAACGTTATAACGTAACACTACATAACGTTATACGTCATAAAATTATGCTATAAAACGTTATACTTTATAAAATAATAGTCCATAATGTTATACGTTATCAAATAATACTATATAACGTTATACGTTTTAAAATAAAACTGTATAACGTTATACGTTATAACGCAACACTATATAACGCTAAACATTATAAAGTAAAGTTGTATAACGTTATACGTTATAAAATAATACTATATAACGTTATACGTTATAAAATAATACCGTATAACTATATACGTCATAAAATAAAACCGTATTACGTTATACGTTATAACGTAATGCTATATAACGTTATAACATAACACAATATAACGTTATACGTTATAAAATAATACCGTATATCGTCATACGTTATAACGTAATACTATATAACGTTATAACGTAACACTATATAACATCATACGTTATAACGTAACACTACATAACGTTATACGTCATAAAATAATGCTATAAAACGTTATACTTTATAAAATAATACTCTATAACGTTATACGTTATAAAATAATACTATATAACGTTATACGTAATAAAATAATACCATATAACGTTATACGTTATAAAATAATACTATATAACGTTATACGTTATAAAATAATACCGCATAACGTTATACGTTATAACGTCATACTATATAACATTATAACGTAACACTATATAACGCTATACGTTATAAAATAATACTATATATCGTTATACGTTATGACGTAATGCTATATAACGTTATAACGTAACACAATATAACGTTATACGTAATAAAATAATACCGTATAACGTAATGCGTTATAACGTATTACTATATAACATTATAACGAAACACTATATAACGTTAAACATTATAACGTAAAGTTATATAACGTTATACCTTATAAAATAATCCGATATAACGTTATACGTTATAAAATAATACCGTATATCGTCATACGTTACAACGTAATACTATATAACATTATAACGTAACACTATATAACATCATACGTTATAACGTAACACTACATAACGTTATACGTCATAAAATAATGCTATAAAACGTTATACTTTATAAAATTATACTATATAACGTTATACGTTATAAAATAATACTATATAACGTTATAAGTCATAAAATAATGCTATAAAACGTTATAATTATAAAATAATACTATATAACGTTATACGTTATAAAATAATACCGTATAACTCTATACGTCATAAAATAAAACCGTATTACGTTATACGTTATAACGTAATGCTATGTAACGTTATAACATAACACTATATAACGTTATACATTATATAATAATACTATATAACGTTATACGTTATAAAATAGTACCGTATAACGTGATACGTTATAACGTTTTAATATATAACGTTATAACGTAACACTATATAAGGTTATACGTTATTAGGTAACACTATATAACGTTATACGTTGTAACGTAACACAATATCACGTTATACGTCATAAAATAATACCGTATATCGTTATACATTATAACGTAATACTATATAACATTATAACGTAGCACTATATAACATCATATGTTATAACGTAACACTACATAACGTTATACTTAATGAAATAATGCTATAAAACATTATACTTGAGAAAATAAAACTGTATAACGTTATACGTTATAACGTAATGCTATATAACGTCATATGTTATAAAATAATACTATATAACGTTATACGTAATAAAATAATACCATATAACGTTCTACGTTATAAAATAATACTATATAACGTTATACGTTTTAAAATAAAACTTTATAACGTTATACGTTATAACGTAATGCTATATAACGTCATACGTTAGAAAATAATACTATATAACGTTATACGTAATAAAATAATACCATATAACGTTATACGTTATAAAATAATACTATATAACGTTATACGTTATAAAATAATACCGTATAACGTTATACGTTATAACGTAATGCTATATAACGTTATAACGTAACACAATATAACGTTATACGTTATAAAATAATACCGTATAACGTTATAGGTTATAACGTAATACTATATAACATTATAACGTAACACTATATAACGCTATACGTTATAAAATAATACCGTATAACGTTATACGTTATAACGTAATGCTATATAACGTTATAACGTAACACAATATAACGTTATACGTTATAAAATAATACCGTATAACGTTATAGGTTATAACGTAATACTATATAACATTATAACGTAACACTATATAACGCTATACGTTATAAAATAATACCGTATAACGTTATACGTTATAACGTAATGCTATATAACGTTATAACGTAACACAATATAACGTTATACGTTATAAAATAATACCGTATAACGTTATAGGTTATAACGTAATACTATATAACATTATAACGCAACACTATATAACGTTAAACATTATAAAGTAAAGTTGTATAACGTTATACGTTATAAAATAATACTATATAACGTTATACGTTATAAAATAATACCGTATAACTATATACGTCATAAAATAAAACCGTATTACGTTATACGTTATAACGTAATGCTATATAACGTTATAACATAACACAATATAACGTTATACGTTATAAAATAATACCGTATATCGTCATACGTTATAACGTAATACTATATAACGTTATAACGTAACACTATATAACATCATACGTTATAACGTAACACTACATAACGTTATACGTCATAAAATAATGCTATAAAACGTTATACTTTATAAAATAATACTCTATATCGTTATACGTTATAACGTAACACTATACAACGTTATACGTTATATAATAATACTATATAACGTTATACGTTATAATTTAATACCGTATATCGTTATACGTTATAACGCAATACTATATAACATTATAACGTAACACTATATAACATCATACGTTATAACGTAACACTACATAACGTTACACGTTATAAAATAATGCTATAAAACTTTATACTTTATAAAATATTACTATATAACGTTATACGTTATAAAATTATACTATATAACGTTATACGTTATAAAATAATACTATATAACGTTATACGTTATAAAATAATACCGTATAACGTTATACGTTATAACGTAATGCTATATATCGTTATAACATAACACAATATAACGATATACGTTATAAAATAATACCGTGTAACGTTATAGGTTATATCGTAATACTATATAACATAATAACGTAACACTATATAACATTATACGTTATAAAATAATACTATATAACGTTATACGTTATCAAATATTACTATATAACATTATACGTTATCAAATAAGACCGTATAACGTGATACGTTATCACGAAATACTATATAACGTTATAACGTAGCACTATATAAAGTTATACCTTATAAACTAACACTATATAACGTTATACGATATTAGGTAACACTATATAACGTTATACGATGTAACGTAACACTATATAACGTTATAAGTAATAAAACAATACCGTATAGCGTTATACGTTATAACGTAATACTAAATAACATTATAACGTAACACTATATAACATCATACGTTATAACGTAACACTACATAACGTTATACGTCATAAAATAATGCTATAAAACGTTATACTTTATAAAATAATACTCTATAACGTTATACGTTATAAAATAATACTATATAACGTTATACGTTATAAAATAAAACTGTATAACGTTATACGTTATAACGTAATGCTATATAACGTCATACGTTAGAAAATAATACTATATAACGTTATACGTAATAAAATAGTACCATATAACGTTATATGTTATAATTTAAACTATATAACGTTATAACCTAACACTATATAACGTTATACGTTATAAAATAATACTATATAACGTTATACTTTATAAAATAATACTCTATAACGTTATACGTTATAAAATAATACTATATAACGATATACGTCATAAAATAAAACTGTATAACGTTATACGTTATAACGTAACACTACATAACGTTATACGTTATACGGTAATGCTATATAACGTTATACGTTATAAAATAATACCTTATAACGTTATACGTTATAACGTAAACTATATAACGTTATAACCTAACACTATATAACGTTAAACGTCATAAAATAATACCGTATAACGTTATACGTTACAACGTAATACTATATAACGTTATAACATAAAACCATATGACGATATACGCTGTTAGGTAACACCATATAACGTTATACGTTACAACGTAACACTACATAACGTTATACGTCATAAAATAATGCTATAAAACGTTATAATTATAAAATAATACTATATAACGTTATACGTTATAAAATAATACCGTATAACTCTATACGTCATAAAATAAAACCGTATTACGTTATACGTTATAACGTAATGCTATGTAACGTTATAACATAACACTATATAACGTTATACATTATATAATAATACTATATAACGTTATACGTTATAAAATAGTACCGTATAACGTGATACGTTATAACGTAATAATATATAACGTTATAACGTAACACTATATAAGGTTATACGTTATTAGGTAACACTATATACCGTTATACGTTGTAACGTAACACAATATCACGTTATACGTCTTAAAATAATACCGTATATCGTTATACATTATAACGTAATACTATATAACATTATAACGTAGCACTATATAACATCATATGTTATAACGTAACACTACATAACGTTATACTTAATGAAATAATGCTATAAAACATTATACTTTATAAAATAAAACTGTATAACGTTATACGTTATAACGTAATGCTATATAACATTATAACGAAACACTATATAACATCATACGTTATAACGTAACACTACATAACGTTATACGTCACAAAATTATGCTATAAAACGTTATACTTTATAAAATAATACTCCATAACTTTATACGTTATAAAATAATACTATATAATGTTATACGTTTTAAAATAAAACTGTATAACGTTATACGTTATAACGTAATGCTATATAACGTTATACGTTATAAAATATTACAATATTACGTTTTACGTTATAAAATATTACAATATAACGTTATACGTTATAAAATAATACCGTATAACTTTATACGTCATAAAATGAAACCGTATTACGTTATACGTTATAACGTAATGCTATATATCGTTATAACATAACACAATATAACGTTTTACGTTATAAAATAATACCGTATAACGTTATAGGTTATAACGTAATACTATATAACATTATAACGTAACACTATATAACGTTATACGTTATAAAATAATACTGTATAACGTTATACGTTATAAAATATTACTATATAACATTATACGTTATAAAATAATACTATATAACGTTATACGTTATAAAATAAAACTGTATAACGTTATAAGTTATAACGTAATGCTATATAACGTCATATGTTACAAAATAATACTATATAACGTTATACGTAATAAAATAATACCATATAACGTTCTACGTTATAAAATAATACTATATAACTTTATACGTTATAAAATAATACCGTATAACGTTATACGTTATAACGTAATGCTATATAACGTTATAACGTAACACAATATAACGTTATGCGTAATAAAATAATACCGTATAACGTAATGCGTTATAACGTAATACTATATAACATTATAACGAAACACTATATAACATCATACGTTATAACGTAACACTACATAACGTTATACGTCATAAAATTATGCTATAAAACGTTATACTTTATAAAATAATACTCCATAAATTTATACATTATAAAATAATACTATATAACGTTATACGTTTTAAAATAAAACTGTATAACGTTATCCGTTATAACGTAATGCTATATAACGTCATACGTTAGAAAATAATACTATATAACGTTATACGTAATAAAATAATACCATATAACGTTATACGTTATAAAATAATACTATATAACGTTATACGTTATAAAATAATACCATATAACGTTATACGTTATAACGTAACACTACATAACGTTATACTTCATAAAATAATGCTATAAAACGTTATAATTATAAAATAATACTATATAACGTTATACGTTATAAAATAATACCGTATAACTATATACGTCATAAAATAAAACCGTATTACGTTATATGTTATAACGTAATGCTATATAACGTTATAACGTAACACAATATAACGTTATACGTTATAAAATAATACCGTGTATCGTCATACGTTATAACGTAATACTATATAACATTATAACGCAACACTATATAACATCATACGTTATAACGTAACACTACATAACGTTATACGTCATAAAATAATGCTATAAAACTTTATAGTTTATAAAATATTACTATATAACGTTATACGTTATAAAATTATACTATATAACGTTATACGTTATAAAATAATACCGTATATCGTTATACATTATAACGTAATAATATATAACATTATAACGTAACACTATATAACATCATACGTTATAACGTAACACTACATAACGTTATACGTCATAAAATAATGCTATAAAACTTTATACTTTATAAAGTAATACTATATAACTATATAATGATAATATATAATAATACTATAAAATTATACTATATAACGTTATACGTTATATAATAAAACTGTATAACGTTATACGTTATAACGCAATGCTATATAACGTCATATGATATAAAATAATACTATATAACGTTATACGTAATAATATAATACCATATAACGTTCTACGTTATAAAATAACACCATATAACTTTATACGTTATAAAATAATACCGTATAACGTTATACGTTATAACGTAATGCTATATAACGTTATAACGTAACACAATATAACGTTATACGTTATAAAATAATACCGTGTATCGTCATACGTTATAACGTAATACTATATAACATTATAACGCAACACTATATAACATCATACGTTATAACGTAACACTACATAACGTTATATGTCATAAAATAATGCTATAAAACGTTATACTTTATAAAATAATACTATATAACGTTATGCGTTATAAAATAATACTATATAACGTTATAAGTCATAAAATAATGGTATATAACGTTATAAGTCATAAAATAAAACCGTATTACGTTATACGTTATAACGTAATGCTATGTAACGTTATAACATAACACTACATAACGTTATACGTCATAAAATTATGCTATAAAACGTTATACTTTATAAAATAATACTCCATAACGTTACACGTTATAAAATAATACTATATAACGTTATACGTTTTAAAATAAAACTGTATAACGTTATACGTTATAACGTAATGCTATATAACGTCATACGTTAGAAAATAATACTATATAACGTTATACGTAATAAAATAATACCATATAACGTTATACGTTATAAAATAATACTATATAACGTTATACGTTACAAAATAATACCGTATAACGTTATACGTTATAACGTAATGCTATATAACGTTATAACGTAACACAATATAACGTTATACGTAATAAAATAATACCGTATAACGTAATGCGTTATAACGTATTACTATATAACATTATAACGAAACACTATATAACGTTAAACATTATAAAGTAAAGTTATATAACGTTATACCTTATAAAATAATCCTATATAACGTTATACGTTATAAAATAATACCGTATATTGTCATACGTTACAACGTAATACTATATAACATTATAACGTAACACTATATAACATCATACGTTATAACGTAACACTACATAACGTTATACGTCATAAAATAATGCTATAAAACGTTATACTTTATAAAATAATACTATATAACGTTATACGTTATAAAATAATACTATATAACGTTATAAGTCATAAAATAAAACCGTATTACGTTATACGTTATAACGTAATGCTATGTAACGTTATAACATAACACTATATAACGTTATACATTATATAATAATACTATATAACGTTATACGTTATAAAATAGTACCGTATAACGTGATACGTTATAACGTAATAATATATAACGTTATAACGTAACACTATATAAGGTTATACGTTATTAGGTAACACTATATAACGTTATACGTTGTAACGAAACACAATATCACGTTATACGTCATAAAATAATACCGTATATCGTTATACATTATAACGTAATACTATATAACATTATAACGTAGCACTATATAACATCGTATGTTATAACGTAACACTACATAACGTTATACTTCATAAAATAATGCTATAAAACATTATACTTTATAAAATAACGTTATACGTTATAACGTAATGCTATATAACGTCATACGTTAGAAAATAATACTATATAACGTTATACGTAATAAAATAATACCATATAACGTTATACGTTATAAAATAATACTATATAACGTTATACGTTATAAAATAATACCGTATAACGTTATACGTTATAACGTAATGCTATATAACGTTATAACGTAACACAGTATAACGTTATACGTCATAAAATAATGCTATAAAACGTTATACTTTATAAAATAATACTCTATAACGTTATACGTTATAAAATAATACTATATAACGTTATACGTTATAACGTAATACTACATAGCGTTATACGTCATAAAATAATGCTTTAAAACGTTACACTTTATAAAATAATGCTATATAACGTTATACGTTATAACGTAACACTATATAACGTTATACGTTATATAATAATACTATATAACGTTATACGTTATATAATAATACTATATAACGTTATACGTTATAATTTAATACCGTATATCGTTATACGTTATAACGCAATACTATATAACATTATAACGTAACACTATATAACATCATACGTTATAACGTAACACTACATAACGTTATACGTCATAAAATAATGCTATAAAACGTTATACTTTATAAAGTAATACTATATAACTATATAATAATAATATATAATAATACTATAAAATTATACTATATAACGTTATACGTTATAAAATATTACAATATAACGTTTTACGTTATAAAATATTACAATATAACGTTATACGTTATAAAATAATACCGTATAACTTTATACGTCATAAAATGAAACCGTATTACGTTATACGTTATAACGTAATGCTATATATCGTTATAACATAACACAATATAACGTTATACGTTATAAAATAATACCATATAACGTTATACGTTATAAAATAATACTATATAACGTTATACGTTATAAAATAATACCGTATAACGTTATACGTTATAACGTAATGCTATATATCGTTATAACATAACACAATATAACGATATACGTTATAAAATAATACCGTGTAACGTTATAGGTTATATCGTAATACTATATGACATTATAACGTAACACTATATAACATTATACGTTATAAAATAATACTATATAACGTTATACGTTATAAAATAATACTATATAACGTTATACGTTATAAAATAAAACTGTATAACGTTATACGTTATAACGTAATACTATATAACGTCATACGTTAGAAAATAATACTATATAACGTTATACGTTATAACGTACTGCTATATATCGTTATAACATAACACAATATAACGATATACGTTATAAAATAATACCGTGTAACGTTATAGGTTATATCGTAATACTATATGACATTATAACGTAACACTATATAACATTATACGTTATAAAATAATACTATATAACGTTATACGTTATAAAATATTACTATATAACATTATACGTTATCAAATAAGACCGTATAACGTGATTCGTTATCACGAAATAATATATAACGTTATAACGTAGCACTATATAAAGTTATACCTTATAAACTAACACTATATAACGTTATACGATATTAGGTAACACTATATAACGTTATACGATGTAACGTAACACTATATAACGTTATAAGTAATAAAACAATACCGTATAGCGTTATACGTTATAACGTAATACTAAATAACATTATAACGTAACACTATATAACATCATACGTTATAACGTAACACTACATAACGTTATACGTCATAAAATAATGCTATAAAACGTTATACTTTATAAAATAATACTCTATAACGTTATACGTTATAAAATAATAGCGTATAACTTTACACGTCATAAAATGAAACCGTATTACGTTATACGTTATAACGTAATGCTATATATCGTTATAACCTAACACTATATAACGTTAAACGTGATAAAATAATACCGTATGACGTTATACGTTACAACGTAATACTATATAACGTTATAACATAAAACCATATGACGATATACGCTGTTAGGTAACACCATATAACGTTATACGTTACATCGTAACACTACATAACGTTATACGTCATAAAATAATGCTATAAAACGTTATAATTATAAAATAATACTATATAACGTTATACGTTATAAAATAATACCGTATAACTTTATACATCATAAAATGAAACCGTATTACGTTATACGTTATAACGTAATGCTATATATCGTTATAACATAACACAATATAACGATATACGTTATAAAATAATACCGTGTAACGTTATACGTTATAACGTAATGCTATATAACATTATAACGTAACACTATATAACGATATACGTTATAAAATAATACCGTGTAACGTGATACGTTATCACGAAATACTATATAACGTTATAACGTAGCACTATATAAAGTTATACCTTATAAACTAACACTATGTAACGTTATTCGTTATTAGGTAACACTATATAACGTTATACGATGTAACGTAACACTATATAACGTTATAAGTAATAAAACAATACCGTATAGCGTTATACGTTATAACGTAATACTAAATAACATTATAACGTAACACTATATAACATCATACGTTATAACGTAACACTACATAACGTTATACGTCATAAAATAACGCTATAAAACGTTATACTTTATAAAATAATACTCTATAACGTTATACGTTATAAAATAATACTATATAACGTTATACGTTATAAAATAAAACTGTATAACGTTATACGTTATAACGTAATACTATATAACGTCATACGTTAGAAAATAATACTATATAACGGTATACGTAATAAAATAATACCATATAACGTTATACGTTATAATTTAAACTATATAACGTTATAACCTAACACTATATAACGTTATACGTTATAAAATAATACTATATAACGTTATACTTTATAAAATAATACTCTATATCGTTATACGTTATAAAATAATACTGTATAACGTTATACGTTATAAAATAAAACTGTATAACGTTATACGTTATAACGTAACACTACATAACGTTATACGTTATACGGTAATGCTATATAACGTTATACGTTATAAAATAATACCTTATAACGTTATACGTTATAACGAAAACTATATAACGTTATAACCTAACACTATATAACGTTATACGTTATAAAATAATACTATATAACGTTATACTTTATAAAATAATACTCTATATCGTTATACGTTATAAAATAATACTGTATAACGTTATACGTTATAAAATAAAACTGTATAACGTCATACGTTATAACGTAACACTACATAACGTTATACGTTATACGGTAATGCTATATAACGTTATACGTTATAAAATAATACCTTATAACGTTATACGTTGTAACGGAAACTATATAACGTTATAACCTAACACTATATAACGTTAAACGTCATAAAATAATACCGTATAATGTTATACGTTGCAACGTAATACTATATAACGTTATAACGTAAAACCATATGACGATATACGCTGTTAGGTAACACCATATAACGTTATACGTTATAACGTAACACTACATAACGTTATACGTCATAAAATAATGCTATAAAACTTTATACTTTATAAAATATTACTATATAACGTTATACGATATAAAATAATACTATATAACGTTATTCGTTATAAAATAATACTATATAACATTACACGTTATCAAATAATACTATATAACGTTATACGTTATAAAATAATACCGTATATCGTCATACGTTATAACGTAACACTACATAACGTTATACGTCATAAAATAATGCTATAAAACGTTATACTTTATAAAATAATACTCTATAACGTTATGCGTTATAAAATAATACTATATAACGTTATACGTTATATAATATTACAATATAACGTTTTACGTTATAAAATATTACAATATAACGTTATACGTTATAAAATAATACCGTATAACTTTATACGTCATAAAATGAAACCGTATTACGTTATACGTTATAACGTAAGGCTATATATCGTTATAACATAACACAATATAACGTTATACGTTATAAAATAATACCGTATAACGTTATAGGTTATAACATAATACTATATAACATTATAACGTAACACTATATAACGTTATACGTTATAAAATAATACTGTATAACGTTATACGTTATAAAATATTACTATATAACATTATACGTTATAAAATAATACTATATAACGTTATACGTTATAAAATAAAACTGTATAACGTTATACGTTATAACGTAATGCTATATAACGTCATATGTTATAAAATAATACTATATAACATTATACGTATTAAAATAATACCATATAACGTTCTACGTTATAAAATAATACCATATAACTTTATACGTTATAAAATCATACCGTATAACGTTATACGTTATAACGTAATGCTATATAACGTTATAACGTAACACAATATAACGTTATACGTTATAAAATAATACCGTGTATCGTCATACGTTATAACGTAATAATATATAACATTATAACGCAACACTATATAACATCATACGTTATAACGTAACACTACATAACGTTATACGTCATAAAATTATGCTATAAAACGTTATACTTTATAAAATAATACTCCATAACGTTATACGTTATAAAATAATACTATATAACGTTATACGTTATAAAATAATACCGTATAACGTTATACGTTATAACGTAATGCTATATAACGTTATAACGTAACACAATATAACGTTATACGTTATAAAATAATACCGTATAACGTTATAGGTTATAACGTAATACTATATAACATTATAACGTAACACTATATAACGCTATACGTTATAAAATAATACCGTATAACGTTATACGTTATAACGTAATGCTATATAACGTTATAACGTAACACAATATAACGTTATACGTAATAAAATAATACCGTATAACGTAATGCGTTATAACGTATTACTATATAACATTATAACGCAACACTATATAACGTTAAACATTATAAAGTAAAGTTGTATAGCGTTATACGTTATAAAATAATACTATATAACGTTATACGTTATAAAATAATACCGTATAATTATATACGTCATAAAATAAAACCGTATTACGTTATACGTTATAACGTAATGCTATATAACGTTATAACATAACACAATATAACGTTATACGTTATAAAATAATGCCGTATAACGTCATACGTTATAACGTAATACTATATAACGTTATAACGTAACACTATATGACATCATACGTTATAACGTAACACTATATAACATCATACGTTATAACGTAACACTACATAACGTTATACGTCATAAAATAATGCTATAAAACGTTATACTTTATAAAATAATACTATATAACGTTATACGTTATAAAATAATACTATATAACGTTATAAGTCATAAAATAATGCTATAAAACGTTATAATTATAAAATAATATTATATAACGTTATACATTATAAAATAATACCGTATAACTCTATACGTCATAAAATAAAACCGTATTACGTTATACGTTATAACGTAATGCTATGTAACGTTATAACATAACACTATATAACGTTATACATTATATAATAATACTATATAACGTTATACGTTATAAAATAGTACCGTATAACGTGATACGTTATAACGTAATAATATATAACGTTATAACGTAACACTATATAAGGTTATACGTTATTAGGTAACACTATATAACGTTATACGTTGTAACGAAACACAATATCACGTTATACGTCATAAAATAATACCGTATATCGTTATACATTATAACGTAATACTATATAACATTATAACGTAGCACTATATAACATCATATGTTATAACGTAACACTACATAACGTTATACTTCATAAAATAATGCTATAAAACATTATACTTTATAAAATAACGTTATACGTTATAACGTAATGCTATATAACGTCATACGTTAGAAAATAATACTATATAACGTTATACGTAATAAAATAATACCATATAACGTTATACGTTATAAAATAATACTATATAACGTTATACGTTATAAAATAATACCGTCTAACGTTATACGTTATAACGTAATGCTATATAACGTTATAACGTAACACAATATAACGTTATACGTCATAAAATAATGCTATAAAACGTTATACTTTGTAAAATAATACTCTATAACGTTATACGTTATAAAATAATACTATATAACGTTATACTTTATAACGTAATACTACATAGCGTTATACGTCATAAAATAATGCTATAAAACGTTACACTTTATAAAATAATGCTATATAACGTTATACGTTATAACGTAACACTATATAACGTTATACGTTATATAATAATACTATATAACGTTATACGTTATATAATAATACTATATAACGTTATACGTTATAATTTAATACCGTATATCGTTATACGTTATAACGCAATACTATATAACATTATAACGTAACACTATATAACATCATACGTTATAACGTAACACTACATAACGTTATACGTCATAAAATAATGCTATAAAACTTTATACTTTATAAAATATTACTATATAACGTTATACGTTATAAAATTATACTATATAACGTTATACGTTATAAAATAATACCGTATATCGTTATACATTATATCGTAATACTATATGACATTATAACGTAACACTATATAACATTATACGTTATCAAATAAGACCGTATAACGTGATACGTTATCACGAAATAATATATAACGTTATAACGTAGCACTATATAAAGTTATACCTTATAAACTAACACTATATAACGTTATACGATATTAGGTAACACTATATAACGTTATACGATGTAACGTAACACTATATAACGTTATAAGTAATAAAACAATACCGTATAGCGTTATACGTTATAACGTAATACTAAATAACATTATAACGTAACACTATATAACATCATACGTTATAACGTAACACTACATAACGTTATACGTCATAAAATAATGCTATAAAACGTTATACTTTATAAAATAATACTCTATAACGTTATTCGTTATAAAATAATAGCGTATAACTTTACACGTCATAAAATGAAACCGTATTACGTTATACGTTATAACGTAATGCTATATATCGTTATAACCTAACACTATATAACGTTAAACGTCATAAAATAATACCGTATGACGTTATACGTTACAACGTAATACTATATAACGTTATAACATAAAACCATATGACGATATACGCTGTTAGGTAACACCATATAACGTTATACGTTACATCGTAACACTACATAACGTTATACGTCATAAAATAATGCTATAAAACGTTATAATTATAAAATAATACTATATAACGTTATACGTTATAAAATAATACCGTATAACTTTATACATCATAAAATGAAACCGTATTACGTTATACGTTATAACGTAATGCTATATATCGTTATAACATAACACAATATAACGATATACGTTATAAAATAATACCGTGTAACGTTATACGTTATAACGTAATGCTATATAACATTATAACGTAACACTATATAACGATATACGTTATAAAATAATACCGTGTAACGTGATACGTTATCACGAAATACTATATAACGTTACAACGTAGCACTATATAAAGTTATACCTTATAAACTAACACTATATAACGTTATTCGTTATTAGGTAACACTATATAACGTTATACGATGTAACGTAACACTATATAACGTTATAAGTAATAAAACAATACCGTATAGCGTTATACGTTATAACGTAATACTAAATAACATTATAACGTAACACTATATAACATCATACGTTATAACGTAACACTACATAACGTTATACGTCATAAAATAACGCTATAAAACGTTATACTTTATAAAATAATACTCTATAACGTTATACGTTATAAAATAATACTATATAACGTTATACGTTATAAAATAAAACTGTATAACGTTATACGTTATAACGTAATACTATATAACGTCATACGTTAGAAAATAATACTATATAACGTTATACGTAATAAAATAATACCATATAACGTTATACGTTATAATTGAAACTATATAACGTTATAACCTAACACTATATAACGTTATACGTTATAAAATAATACTATATAACGTTATACTTTATAAAATAATACTCTACATCGTTATACGTTATAAAATAATACTGTATAACGTTATACGTTATAAAATAAAACTGTATAACGTTATACGTTATAACGTAACACTACATAACGTTATACGTTATACGGTAATGCTATATAACGTTATACGTTATAAAATAATACCTTATAACGTTATACGTTATAACGAAAACTATATAACGTTATAACCTAACACTATATAACGTTATACGTTATAAAATAATACTATATAACGTTATACTTTATAAAATAATACTCTATATCGTTATACGTTATAAAATAATACTGTATAACGTTATACGTTATAAAATAAAACTGTATAACGTTATACGTTATAACGTAACACTACATAACGTTATACGTTATACGGTAATGCTATATAACGTTATACGTTATAAAATAATACCTTATAACGTTATACGTTATAACGGAAACTATATAACGTTATAACCTAACACTATATAACGTTAAACGTCATAAAATAATACCGTATAACGTTATACGTTGCAACGTAATACTATATAACGTTATAACGTAAAACCATATGACGATATACGCTGTTAGGTAACACCATATAACGTTATACGTTATAACGTAACACTACATAACGTTATACGTCATAAAATAATGCTATAAAACTTTATACTTTATAAAATATTACTATATAACGTTATACGATATAAAATAATACTATATAACGTTATTCGTTATAAAATAATACTATATAACATTACACGTTATCAAATAATACTATATAACGTTATACGTTATAAAATAATACCGTATATCGTCATACGTTATAACGTAACACTACATAACGTTATACGTCATAAAATAATGCTATAAAACGTTATACTTTATAAAATAATACTCTATAACGTTATACGTTATAAAATAATACTATATAACGTTATACGTTATATAGTATTACAATATAACGTTTTACGTTATAAAATATTACAATATAACGTTATACGTTATAAAATAATACCGTATAACTTTATACGTCATAAAATGAAACCGTATTACGTTATACGTTATAACGTAAGGCTATATATCGTTATAACATAACACAATATAACGTTATACGTTATAACATAATACCGTGTATCGTCATACGTTATAACGTAATACTATATAACATTATAACGCAACACTATATAACATCATACGTTATAACGTAACACTACATAACGTTATACGTCATAAAATTATGCTATAAAACGTTATACTTTATAAAATAATACTCCATAACGTTATACGTTATAAAATAATACTATATAACGTTATACGTTATAAAATAATACTATATAACGTTATACGTTATAAAATAATACCGTATAACGTTATACGTTATAACGTAATGCTATACAACGTTATAACGTAACACAATATAACGTTATACGTTATAAAATAATACCGTATAACGTTATAGGTTATAACGTAATACTATATAACATTATAACGTAACACTATATAACGCTATACGTTATAAAATAATACCGTATAACGTTATACGTTATAACGTAATGCTATATAACGTTATAACGTAACACAATATAACGTTATACGTAATAAAATAATACCGTATAACGTAATGCGTTATAACGTATTACTATATAACATTATAACGCAACACTATATAACGTTAAACATTATAAAGTAAAGTTGTATAACGTTATACGTTATAAAATAGTACCGTATAACGTGATACGTTATAACGTAATAATATATAACGTTATAACGTAACACTATATAAGGTTATACGTTATTAGGTAACACTATATACCGTTATACGTTGTAACGTAACACAATATCACGTTATACGTCTTAAAATAATACCGTATATCGTTATACATTATAACGTAATACTATATAACATTATAACGTAGCACTATATAACATCATATGTTATAACGTAACACTACATAACGTTATACTTAATGAAATAATGCTATAAAACATTATACTTTATAAAATAAAACTGTATAACGTTATACGTTATAACGTAATGCTATATAACATTATAACGAAACACTATATAACATCATACGTTATAACGTAACACTACATAACGTTATACGTCACAAAATTATGCTATAAAACGTTATACTTTATAAAATAATACTCCATAACTTTATACGTTATAAAATAATACTATATAATGTTATACGTTTTAAAATAAAACTGTATAACGTTATACGTTATAACGTAATGCTATATAACGTTATACGTTATAAAATATTACAATATTACGTTTTACGTTATAAAATATTACAATATAACGTTATACGTTATAAAATAATACCGTATAACTTTATACGTCATAAAATGAAACCGTATTACGTTATACGTTATAACGTAATGCTATATATCGTTATAACATAACACAATATAACGTTATACGTTATAAAATAATACCGTATAACGTTATAGGTTATAACGTAATACTATATAACATTATAACGTAACACTATATAACGTTATACGTTATAAAATAATACTGTATAACGTTATACGTTATAAAATATTACTATATAACATTATACGTTATAAAATAATACTATATAACGTTATACGTTATAAAATAAAACTGTATAACGTTATACGTTATAACGTAATGCTATATAACGTCATATGTTACAAAATAATACTATATAACGTTATACGTAATAAAATAATACCATATAACGTTCTACGTTATAAAATAATACTATATAACTTTATACGTTATAAAATAATACCGTATAACGTTATACGTTATAACGTAATGCTATATAACGTTATAACGTAACACAATATAACGTTATGCGTAATAAAATAATACCGTATAACGTAATGCGTTATAACGTAATACTATATAACATTATAACGAAACACTATATAACATCATACGTTATAACGTAACACTACATAACGTTATACGTCATAAAATTATGCTATAAAACGTTATACTTTATAAAATAATACTCCATAAATTTATACATTATAAAATAATACTATATAACGTTATACGTTTTAAAATAAAACTGTATAACGTTATCCGTTATAACGTAATGCTATATAACGTCATACGTTAGAAAATAATACTATATAACGTTATACGTAATAAAATAATACCATATAACGTTATACGTTATAAAATAATACTATATAACGTTATACGTTATAAAATAATACCATATAACGTTATACGTTATAACGTAACACTACATAACGTTATACTTCATAAAATAATGCTATAAAACGTTATAATTATAAAATAATACTATATAACGTTATACGTTATAAAATAATACCGTATAACTATATACGTCATAAAATAAAACCGTATTACGTTATATGTTATAACGTAATGCTATATAACGTTATAACGTAACACAATATAACGTTATACGTTATAAAATAATACCGTGTATCGTCATACGTTATAACGTAATACTATATAACATTATAACGCAACACTATATAACATCATACGTTATAACGTAACACTACATAACGTTATACGTCATAAAATAATGCTATAAAACTTTATACTTTATAAAATATTACTATATAACGTTATACGTTATAAAATTATACTATATAACGTTATACGTTATAAAATAATACCGTATATCGTTATACATTATAACGTAATAATATATAACATTATAACGTAACACTATATAACATCATACGTTATAACGTAACACTACATAACGTTATACGTCATAAAATAATGCTATAAAACTTTATACTTTATAAAGTAATACTATATAACTATATAATGATAATATATAATAATACTATAAAATTATACTATATAACGTTATACGTTATATAATAAAACTGTATAACGTTATACGTTATAACGCAATGCTATATAACGTCATATGATATAAAATAATACTATATAACTTTATACGTAATAATATAATACCATATAACGTTCTACGTTATAAAATAACACCATATAACTTTATACGTTCTAAAATAATACCGTATAACGTTATACGTTATAACGTAATGCTATATAACGTTATAACGTAACACAATATAACGTTATACGTTATAAAATAATACCGTGTATCGTCATACGTTATAACGTAATACTATATAACATTATAACGCAACACTATATAACATCATACGTTATAACGTAACACTACATAACGTTATACGTCATAAAATAATGCTATAAAACGTTATACTTTATAAAATAATACTATATAACGTTATGCGTTATAAAATAATACTATATAACGTTATAAGTCATAAAATAATGGTATATAACGTTATAAGTCATAAAATAAAACCGTATTACGTTATACGTTATAACGTAATGCTATGTAACGTTATAACATAACACTACATAACGTTATACGTCATAAAATTATGCTATAAAACGTTATACTTTATAAAATAATACTCCATAACGTTACACGTTATAAAATAATACTATATAACGTTATACGTTTTAAAATAAAACTGTATAACGTTATACGTTATAACGTAATGCTATATAACGTCATACGTTAGAAAATAATACTATATAACGTTATACGTAATAAAATAATACCATATAACGTTATACGTTATAAAATAATACTATATAACGTTATACGTTACAAAATAATACCGTATAACGTTATACGTTATAACGTAATGCTATATAACGTTATAACGTAACACAATATAACGTTATACGTAATAAAATAATACCGTATAACGTAATGCGTTATAACGTATTACTATATAACATTATAACGAAACACTATATAACGTTAAACATTATAAAGTAAAGTTATATAACGTTATACCTTATAAAATAATCCTATATAACGTTATACGTTATAAAATAATACCGTATATTGTCATACGTTACAACGTAATACTATATAACATTATAACGTAACACTATATAACATCATACGTTATAATGTAACACTACATAACGTTATACGTCATAAAATAATGCTATAAAACGTTATACTTTATAAAATAATACTATATAACGTTATACGTTATAAAATAATACTATATAACGTTATAAGTCATAAAATAAAACCGTATTACGTTATACGTTATAACGTAATGCTATGTAACGTTATAACATAACACTATATAACGTTATACATTATATAATAATACTATATAACGTTATACGTTATAAAATAATACCGTATAACGTGATACGTTATAACGTAATAATATATAACGTTATAACGTAACACTATATAAGGTTATACGTTATTAGGTAACACTATATAACGTTATACGTTGTAACGAAACACAATATCACGTTATACGTCATAAAATAATACCGTATATCGTTATACATTATAACGTAATGCTATATAACGTTATAACGTAACACAGTATAACGTTATACGTCATTAAATAATGCTATAAAACGTTATACTTTATAAAATAATACTCTATAACGTTATACGTTATAAAATAATACTATATAACGTTATACGTTATATAATATTACAATATAACGTTTTACGTTATAAAATATTACAATATAACGTTATACGTTATAAAATAATACCGTATAACTTTATACGTCATAAAATGAAACCGTATTACGTTATACGTTATAACGTAAGGCTATATATCGTTATAACATAACACAATATAACGTTATACGTTATAAAATAATACCGTGTATCGTCATACGTTATAACGTAATACTATATAACATTATAACGCAACACTATATAACATCATACGTTATAACGTAACACTACATAACGTTATACGTCATAAAATTATGCTATAAAACGTTATACTTTATAAAATAATACTCCATAACGTTATACGTTATAAAATAATACTATATAACGTTATACGTTATAAAATAATACTATATAACGTTATACGTTATAAAATAATACCGTATAACGTTATACGTTATAACGTAATGCTATATAACGTTATAACGTAACACAATATAACGTTATACGTTATAAAATAATACCGTATAACGTTATAGGTTATAACGTAATACTATATAACATTATAACGTAACACTATATAACGCTATACGTTATAAAATAATACCGTATAACGTTATACGATATTAGGTAACACTATATAACGTTATACGATGTAACGTAACACTATATAACGTTATAAGTAATAAAACAATACCGTATAGCGTTATACGTTATAACGTAATACTAAATAACATTATAACGTAACACTATATAACATCATACGTTATAACGTAACACTACATAACGTTATACGTCATAAAATAATGCTATAAAACGTTATACTTTATAAAATAATACTCTATAACGTTATTCGTTATAAAATAATAGCGTATAACTTTACACGTCATAAAATGAAACCGTATTACGTTATACGTTATAACGTAATGCTATATATCGTTATAACCTAACACTATATAACGTTAAACGTCATAAAATAATACCGTATGACGTTATACGTTACAACGTAATACTATATAACGTTATAACATAAAACCATATGACGATATACGCTGTTAGGTAACACCATATAACGTTATACGTTACATCGTAACACTACATAACGTTATACGTCATAAAATAATGCTATAAAACGTTATAATTATAAAATAATACTATATAACGTTATACGTTATAAAATAATACCGTATAACTTTATACATCATAAAATGAAACCGTATTACGTTATACGTTATAACGTAATGCTATATATCGTTATAACATAACACAATATAACGATATACGTTATAAAATAATACCGTGTAACGTTATACGTTATAACGTAATGCTATATAACATTATAACGTAACACTATATAACGATATACGTTATAAAATAATACCGTGTAACGTGATACGTTATCACGAAATACTATATAACGTTACAACGTAGCACTATATAAAGTTATACCTTATAAACTAACACTATATAACGTTATTCGTTATTAGGTAACACTATATAACGTTATACGATGTAACGTAACACTATATAACGTTATAAGTAATAAAACAATACCGTATAGCGTTATACGTTATAACGTAATACTAAATAACATTATAACGTAACACTATATAACATCATACGTTATAACGTAACACTACATAACGTTATACGTCATAAAATAACGCTATAAAACGTTATACTTTATAAAATAATACTCTATAACGTTATACGTTATAAAATAATACTATATAACGTTATACGTTATAAAATAAAACTGTATAACGTTATACGTTATAACGTAATACAATATAACGTCATACGTTAGAAAATAATACTATATAACGTTATACGTAATAAAATAATACCATATAACGTTATACGTTATAATTGAAACTATATAACGTTATAACCTAACACTATATAACGTTATACGTTATAAAATAATACTATATAACGTTATACGTTATAAAATAAAACTGTATAACGTTATACGTTATAACGTAATACTATATAACGTCATACGTTAGAAAATAATACTATATAACGTTATACGTAATAAAATAATACCATATAACGTTATACGTTATAATTGAAACTATATAACGTTATAACCTAACACTATATAACGTTATACGTTATAAAATAATACTATATAACGTTATACTTTATAAAATAATACTCTACATCGTTATACGTTATAAAATAATACTGTATAACGTTATACGTTATAAAATAAAACTGTATAACGTTATACGTTATAACGTAACACTACATAACGTTATACGTTATACGGTAATGCTATATAACGTTATACGTTATAAAATAATACCTTATAACGTTATACGTTATAACGAAAACTATATAACGTTATAACCTAACACTATATAACGTTATACGTTATAAAATAATACTATATAACGTTATACTTTATAAAATAATACTCTATATCGTTATACGTTATAAAATAATACTGTATAACGTTATACGTTATAAAATAAAACTGTATAACGTTATACGTTATAACGTAACACTACATAACGTTATACGTTATACGGTAATGCTATATAACGTTATACGTTATAAAATAATACCTTATAACGTTATACGTTATAACGGAAACTATATAACGTTATAACCTAACACTATATAACGTTAAACATCATAAAATAATACCGTATAACGTTATACGTTGCAACGTAATACTATATAACGTTATAACGTAAAACCATATGACGATATACGCTGTTAGGTAACACCATATAACGTTATACGTTATAACGTAACACTACATAACGTTATACGTCATAAAATAATGCTATAAAACTTTATACTTTATAAAATATTACTATATAACGTTATACGATATAAAATAATACTATATAACGTTATTCGTTATAAAATAATACTATATAACATTACACGTTATCAAATAATACAATATAACGTTATACGTTATAAAATAATACCGTATATCGTCATACGTTATAACGTAACACTACATAACGTTATACGTCATAAAATAATGCTATAAAACGTTATACTTTATAAAATAATACTCTATAACGTTATACGTTATAAAATAATACTATATAACGTTATACGTTATATAATATTACAATATAACGTTTTACGTTATAAAATATTACAATATAACGTTATACGTTATAAAATAATACCGTATAACTTTATACGTCATAAAATGAAACCGTATTACGTTATACGTTATAACGTAAGGCTATATATCGTTATAACATAACACAATATAACGTTATACGTTATAAAATAATACCGTGTATCGTCATACGTTATAACGTAATACTATATAACATTATAACGCAACACTATATAACATCATACGTTATAACGTAACACTACATAACGTTATACGTCATAAAATTATGCTATAAAACGTTATACTTTATAAAATAATACTCCATAACGTTATACGTTATAAAATAATACTATATAACGTTATACGTTATAAAATAATACTATATAACGTTATACGTTATAAAATAATACCGTATAACGTTATACGTTATAACGTAATGCTATATAACGTTATAACGTAACACAATATAACGTTATACGTTATAAAATAATACCGTATAACGTTATAGGTTATAACGTAATACTATATAACATTATAACGTAACACTATATAACGCTATACGTTATAAAATAATACCGTATAACGTTATACGTTATAACGTAATGCTATATAACGTTATAACGTAACACAATATAACGTTATACGTAATAAAATAATACCGTATAACGTAATGCGTTATAACGTATTACTATATAACATTATAACGCAACACTATATAACGTTAAACATTATAAAGTAAAGTTGTATAACGTTATACGTTATAAAATAATACTATATAACGTTATACGTTATAAAATAATACCGTATAACTATATACGTCATAAAATAAAACCGTATTACGTTATACGTTATAACGTAATGCTATATAACGTTATAACATAACACAATATAACGTTATACGTTATAAAATAATACCGTATAACGTCATACGTTATAACGTAATACTATATAACGTTATAACGTAACACTATATGACATCATACGTTATAACGTAACACTATATAACATCATACGTTATAACGTAACACTACATAACGTTATACGTCATAAAATAATGCTATAAAACTTTCTACTTTATAAAATAATACTATATAACGTTATACGTTATAAAATAATACTATATAACGTTATAAGTCATAAAATAATGCTATAAAACGTTATAATTATAAAATAATACTATATAACGTTATACGTTATAAAATAATACCGTATAACTCTATACGTCATAAAATAAAACCGTATTACGTTATACGTTAAAACGTAATGCTACGTAACGTTATAACATAACACTATATAACGTTATACATTACATAATAATACTATATAACGTTATACGTTATAAAATAGTACCGTATAACGTGATACGTTATAACGTAATAATATATAACGTAATAACGTAACACTATATAAGGTTATACGTTATTAGGTAACACTATATAACGTTATACGTTGTAACGTAACACAATATCACGTTATACGTCATAAAATAATACCGTATATCGTTATACATTATAACGTAATACTATATAACATTATAACGTAGCACTATATAACATCATATGTTATAACGTAACACTACATAACGTTATACTTCATAAAATAATGTTATAAAACATTATACTTTATAAAATAAAACTGTATAACGTTATACGTTATAGCGTAATGCTATATAACGTCATATGTTATAAAATAATACTATATAACGTTATACGTAATAAAATAATACCATATAACGTTCTACGTTATAAAATAATACTATATAACTTTATACGTTATAGAATAATACCGTATAACGTTATACGTTATACCGTAATGCTATATAACGTTATAACGTAACACAATATAACGTTATGCGTAATAAAATAATACCGTATAACGTAATGCGTTATAACGTAATACTATATAACATTATAACGAAACACTATATAACATCATACGTTATAACGTAACACTACATAACGTTATACGTCATAAAATTATGCTATAAAACGTTATACTTTATAAAATAATACTCCATAACTTTATACGTTATAAAATAATACTATATAATGTTATACGTTTTAAAATAAAACTGTATAACGTTATACGTTATAACGTAATGCTATATGACGTCATATGTTATAAAATAATACTATATAACGTTATAGGTAATAAAATAATACCATATAACGTTCTACGTTATAAAATAATACTATATAACTTTATACGTTATAAAATAATACCGTATAACGTTATACGTTATAACGTAATGCTATATAACGTTATAACGTAACACAATATAACGTTATACGTTGTAAAATAATACCGTATATCGTCATACGTTATAACGTAATACTATATAACATTATAACGCAACACTATATAACATCATACGCTATAACATAACACTACATAACGTTATACGTCATAAAATTATGCTATAAAACGTTATACTTTATAAAATAATACTCCATAACGTTATACGTTATCAAATAATACTATATAACGTTATACGTTTTAAAATAAAACTGTATAACGTTATACGTTATAACATAATGCTATATAACGTCATACGTTAGAGAATAATACTATATAACGTTATACGTAATAAAATAATACCATATAACGTTATACGTTATAAAATAATACTATATAACGTTATACGTTATAAAATAATACCGTATAACGTTATACGTTATAACGTAATGCTATATAATGTTATAACGTAACACAATATAACGTTATGCGTAATAAAATAATACCGTATAACGTAATGCGTTATAACGTAATACTATATAACATTATAACGAAACACTATAAAGCATCATACGTTATAACGTAACACTACATAACGTTATACGTCATAAAATTATGCTATAAAACGTTATACTTTTTAAAATAATACTCCATAACTTTATACGTTATAAAATAATACTATATAACGTTATACGTTTTAAAATAAAACTGTATAACGTTATACGTTATAACGTAATGCTATATAACGTCATACGTTAGAAAATAATACTATATAACGTTATACGTAATAAAATAATACCATATAACGTTATACGTTATAAAATAATACTATATAACGTTATACGTTATAAAATAATACCGTATAACGTTATACGTTATAACGTAATGCTATATAACGTTATAACGTAACACAATATAACGTTGTACGTTATAAAATAATACCGTATAACGTTATAGGTTATAACGTAATACTATATAACATTATAACGTAACACTATATAACGCTATACGTTATAAAATAATACCGTATAACGTTATACGTTATAACGTAATGCTATATAACGTTATAGCGTAACACAATATAACGTTATACGTAATAAAATAATACCGTATAACGTAATGCGTTATAACGTATTACTATATAACATTATAACGCAACACTATATAACGTTAAACATTATAAAGTAAAGTTGTATAACGTTATACGTTATAAAATAATACTATATAACGCTATACGTTATAAAATAATACCGTATAACTATATACGTCATAAAATAAAACCGTATTACGTTATACGTTATAACGTAATGCTATATAACGTTATAACATAACACTACATAACGTTATACGTTATAAAATAATACCGTATATCGTCATACGTTATAACGTAATACTATATAACGTTATAACGTAACACTATATAACATCATACGTTATAACGTAACACTACATAACGTTATACGTCATAAAATAATGCTATAAAACGTTATACTTTATAAAATAATACTCTATAACGTTATACGTTATAAAATAATACTATATAACATCATACGTTATAACATAACACTACATAACGTTATACGTCATAAAATTATGCTATAAAACGTTATACTTTATAAAATAATACTCCATAACGTTATACGTTATCAAATAATACTAAATAACGTTATACGTTTTAAAATAAAACTGTATAACGTTATACGTTATAACGTAATGCTATATAACGTCATACGTTAGAAAATAATACTATATAACGTTATACGTTATAAAATAATACCGTATAACGTTATACGTTATAACGTAATGCTATATAACGTTATAACGTAACACAATATAACGTTATACGTTATAAAATAATACCGTATAACGTTATAGGTTATAACGTAATACTATATAACATTATAACGTAACACTATATAACGCTATACGTTATAAAATAATACCGTATAACGTTATACGTTATAACGTAATGCTATATAACGTTATAACGTAACACAATATAACGTTATACGTAATAAAATAATACCGTATAACGTAATGCGTTATAACGTATTACTATATAACATTATAACGCAACACTATATAACGTTAAACATTATAAAGTAAAGTTGTATAACGTTATACGTTATAAAATAATACTATATAACGTTATACGTTATAAAATAATACCGTATAACTATATACGTCATAAAATAAAACCGTATTACGTTATACGTTATAACGTAATGCTATATAACGTTATAACATAACACAATATAACGTTATACGTTATAAAATAATACCGTATAATGTCATAGGTTACAACGTAATACTATATAACATTATAACGTAACACTATATAACGTTATACGTTATAAAATAATACTATATAACGTCATTCGTTACAAAATAATACTATATAACATTACACGTTATCAAATAATACTATATAACGTTATACGTTATAAAATAAAACTGTATAACGTTATACGTTATAACGTAATGCTATGTAACGTCATATGTTATAAAATAATACTATATAACGTTATACGTTCTAAAATAATACCATATAACATTCTACGTTATAAAATAATACCGTATAACGTTATACGTTATAACGTAACACTACATAGCGTTATACGTTATAAAGCAATGCTATATAACGTTATACGTTATAAAATAATACTATATAACGTTATACGTTATAAAATAATACCGTATAACTATATACGTCATAAAATAAAACCGTATTACGTTATACGTTATAACGTAATGCTATATAACGTTATAACATAACACAATATAACGTTATACGTTATAAAATAATACCGTATAACGTTATAGGTTACAACGTAATACTATATAACATTATAACGTAACACTATATAACGTTATACGTTATGAAATAATACTATATAACGTCATTCGTTATAAAATAATACTATATAACATTACACGTTATCAAATAATACTATATAACGTTATACGTTATAAAATAATACCGTATAACTTTATACGTTATAACGTAACACTACATAACGTTATACGTCATAAAATAATGCTATAAAACGTTATACTTTATAAAATAATACTCTATAACGTTATACGTTATAAAATAATACTATATAACGTTATACGTTACAACGTAATACTATATAACGTTATAACGTAAAACCATATGACGATATACGCTGTTAGGTAACACCATATAACGTTATACGTTATAACGTAACACTACATAACGTTATACGTCATAAAATAATGCTATAAAACTTTATACTTTATAAAATATTACTATATAACGTTATACGATATAAAATAATACTATATAACGTTATTCGTTATAAAATAATACTATATAACATTACACGTTATCAAATAATACTATATAACGTTATACGTTATAAAATAATACCGTATATCGTCATACGTTATAACGTAACACTACATAACGTTATACGTCATAAAATAATGCTATAAAACGTTATACTTTATAAAATAATACTCTATAACGTTATACGTTATAAAATAATACTATATAACGTTATACGTTATATAATATTACAATATAACGTTTTACGTTATAAAATATTACAATATAACGTTATACGTTATAAAATAGTACCGTATAACTTTATACGTCATAAAATGAAACCGTATTACGTTATACGTTATAACGTAAGGCTATATATCGTTATAACATAACACAATATAACGTTATACGTTATAAAATAATACCGTATAACGTTATAGGTTATAACATAATACTATATAACATTATAACGTAACACTATATAACGTTATACGTTATAAAATAATACTGTATAACGTTATACGTTATAAAATATTACTATATAACATTATACGTTATAAAATAATACTATATAACGTTATACGTTATAAAATAAAACTGTATAACGTTATACGTTATAACGTAATGCTATATAACGTCATATGTTATAAAATAATACTATATAACGTTATACGTATTAAAATAATACCATATAACGTTCTACGTTATAAAATAATACTATATAACTTTATACGTTATAAAATAATACCGTATAACGTTATACGTTATAACGTAATGCTATATAACGTTATAACGTAACACAATATAACGTTATACGTTGTAAAATAATACCGTATATCG
Organism: Bombus dahlbomii; assembly: GCA_037178635.1. Classification (NCBI taxonomy): domain Eukaryota; kingdom Metazoa; phylum Arthropoda; class Insecta; order Hymenoptera; family Apidae; genus Bombus; species Bombus dahlbomii. Next base: position 2,102,713 of record CM074117.1, read on the forward strand.
TCATACGTTATAACGTAATACTATATAACATTATAACGCAACACTATATAACATCATACGCTATAACATAACACTACATAACGTTATACGTCATAAAATTATGCTATAAAACGTTATACTTTATAAAATAATACTCCATAACGTTATACGTTATCAAATAATACTATATAACGTTATACGTTTTAAAATAAAACTGTATAACGTTATACGTTATAACATAATGCTATATAACGTCATACGTTAGAGAATAATACTATATAACGTTATACGTAATAAAATAATACCATATAACGTTATACGTCATAAAATAATACTATATAACGTTATACGTTATAAAATAATACCGTATAACGTTATACGTTATAACGTAATGCTATATAATGTTATAACGTAACACAATATAACGTTATGCGTAATAAAATAATACCGTATAACGTAATGCGTTATAACGTAATACTATATAACATTATAACGAAACACTATAAAACATCATACGTTATAACGTAACACTACATAACGTTATACGTCATAAAATTATGCTATAAAACGTTATACTTTATAAAATAATACTCCATAACTTTATACGTTATAAAATAATACTATATAACGTTATACGTTTTAAAATAAAACTGTATAACGTTATACGTTATAACGTAATGCTATATAACGTTATAACGTAACACAATATAACGTTTTACGTAATAAAATAATACCGTATAACGTAATGCGTTATAACGTATTACTATATAACATTATAACGCAACACTATATAACGTTAAACATTATAAAGTAAAGTTGTATAACGTTATACGTTATAAAATAATACTATATAACGTTATACGTTATAAAATAATACCGTATAACTATATACGTCATAAAATAAAACCGTATTACGTTATACGTTATAACGTAATGCTATATAACGTTATAACATAACACAATATAACGTTATACGTTATAAAATAATACCGTATAATGTCATAGGTTACAACGTAATACTATATAACATTATAACGTAACACTATATAACGTTATACGTTATAAAATAATACTATATAACGTCATTCGTTACAAAATAATACTATATAACATTACACGTTATCAAATAATACTATATAACGTTATACGTTATAAAATAAAACTGTATAACGTTATACGTTATAACGTAATGCTATGTAACGTCATATGTTATAAAATAATACTATATAACGTTATACGTTCTAAAATAATACCATATAACATTCTACGTTATAAAATAATACCGTATAACGTTATACGTTATAACGTAACACTACATAGCGTTATACGTTATAAAGCAATGCTATATAACGTTATACGTTATAAAATAATACTATATAACGTTATACGTTATAAAATAATACCGTATAACTATATACGTCATAAAATAAAACCGTATTACGTTATACGTTATAACGTAATGCTATATAACGTTATAACATAACACAATATAACGTTATACGTTATAAAATAATACCGTATAACGTTATAGGTTACAACGTAATACTATATAACATTATAACGTAACACTATATAACGTTATACGTTATGAAATAATACTATATAACGTCATTCGTTATAAAATAATACTATATAACATTACACGTTATCAAATAATACTATATAACGTTATACGTTATAAAATAATACCGTATAACTTTATACGTTATAACGTAACACTACATAACGTTATACGTCATAAAATAATGCTATAAAACGTTATACTTTATAAAATAATACTCTATAACGTTATACGTTATAAAATAATACTATATAACGTTATACGTTACAACGTAATACTATATAACGTTATAACGTAAAACCATATGACGATATACGCTGTTAGGTAACACCATATAACGTTATACGTTATAACGTAACACTACATAACGTTATACGTCATAAAATAATGCTATAAAACTTTATACTTTATAAAATATTACTATATAACGTTATACGATATAAAATAATACTATATAACGTTATTCGTTATAAAATAATACTATATAACATTACACGTTATCAAATAATACTATATAACGTTATACGTTATAAAATAATACCGTATATCGTCATACGTTATAACGTAACACTACATAACGTTATACGTCATAAAATAATGCTATAAAACGTTATACTTTATAAAATAATACTCTATAACGTTATACGTTATAAAATAATACTATATAACGTTATACGTTATATAATATTACAATATAACGTTTTACGTTATAAAATATTACAATATAACGTTATACGTTATAAAATAGTACCGTATAACTTTATACGTCATAAAATGAAACCGTATTACGTTATACGTTATAACGTAAGGCTATATATCGTTATAACATAACACAATATAACGTTATACGTTATAAAATAATACCGTATAACGTTATAGGTTATAACATAATACTATATAACATTATAACGTAACACTATATAACGTTATACGTTATAAAATAATACTGTATAACGTTATACGTTATAAAATATTACTATATAACATTATACGTTATAAAATAATACTATATAACGTTATACGTTATAAAATAAAACTGTATAACGTTATACGTTATAACGTAATGCTATATAACGTCATATGTTATAAAATAATACTATATAACGTTATACGTATTAAAATAATACCATATAACGTTCTACGTTATAAAATAATACTATATAACTTTATACGTTATAAAATAATACCGTATAACGTTATACGTTATAACGTAATGCTATATAACGTTATAACGTAACACAATATAACGTTATACGTTGTAAAATAATACCGTATATCGTCATACGTTATAACGTAATACTATATAACATTATAACGCAACACTATATAACATCATACGCTATAACATAACACTACATAACGTTATACGTCATAAAATTATGCTATAAAACGTTATACTTTATAAAATAATACTCCATAACGTTATACGTTATCAAATAATACTATATAACGTTATACGTTTTAAAATAAAACTGTATAACGTTATACGTTATAACATAATGCTATATAACGTCATACGTTAGAGAATAATACTATATAACGTTATACGTAATAAAATAATACCATATAACGTTATACGTCATAAAATAATACTATATAACGTTATACGTTATAAAATAATACCGTATAACGTTATACGTTATAACGTAATGCTATATAATGTTATAACGTAACACAATATAACGTTATGCGTAATAAAATAATACCGTATAACGTAATGCGTTATAACGTAATACTATATAACATTATAACGAAACACTATAAAACATCATACGTTATAACGTAACACTACATAACGTTATACGTCATAAAATTATGCTATAAAACGTTATACTTTATAAAATAATACTCCATAACTTTATACGTTATAAAATAATACTATATAACGTTATACGTTTTAAAATAAAACTGTATAACGTTATACGTTATAACGTAATGCTATATAACGTCATACGTTAGAAAATAATACTATATAACGTTATACGTAATAAAATAATACCATATAACGTTATACGTTATAAAATAATACTATATAACGTTATACGTTATAAAATAATACCGTATAACGTTATACGTTATAACGTAATGCTATATAACGTTATAACGTAACACAATATAACGTTGTACGTTATAAAATAATACCGTATAACGTTATAGGTTATAACGTAATACTATATAACATTATAACGTAACACTATATAACGCTATACGTTATAAAATAATACCGTATAACGTTATACGTTATAACGTAATGCTATATAACGTTATAACGTAACACAATATAACGTTATACGTAATAAAATAATACCGTATAACGTAATGCGTTATAACGTATTACTATATAACATTATAACGCAACACTATATAACGTTAAACATTATAAAGTAAAGTTGTATAACGTTATACGTTATAAAATAATACTATATAACGTTATACGTTATAAAATAATACCGTATAACTATATACGTCATAAAATAAAACCGTATTACGTTATACGTTATAACGTAATGCTATATAACGTTATAACATAACACTACATAACGTTATACGTTATAAAATAATACCGTATATCTTCATACGTTATAACGTAATACTATATAACGTTATAACGTAACACTATATAACATCATACGTTATAACGTAACACTACATAACGTTATACGTCATAAAATAATGCTATAAAACGTTATACTTTATAAAATAATACTCTATAACGTTATACGTTATAAAATAATACTATATAACATCATACGTTATAACATAACACTACATAACGTTATACGTCATAAAATTATGCTATAAAACGTTATACTTTATAAAATAATACTCCATAACGTTATACGTTATCAAATAATACTATATAACGTTATACGTTTTAAAATAAAACTGTATAACGTTATACGTTATAACGTAATGCTATATAACGTCATACGTTAGAAAATAATACTATATAACGTTATACGTAATAAAATAATACCATATAACGTTATACGTTATAAAATAATACCTATATAACGTTATACGTTATAAAATAATACCGTATAACGTTATACGTTATAACGTAATGCTATATAACGTTATAACGTAACACAATATAACGTTATACGTTATAAAATAATACCGTATAACGTTATAGGTTATAACGTAATACTATATAACATTATAACGTAACACTATATAACGCTATACGTTATAAAATAATACCGTATAACGTTATACGTTATAACGTAATGCTATATAACGTTATAACGTAACACAATATAACGTTATACGTAATAAAATAATACCGTATAACGTAATGCGTTATAACGTATTACTATATAACATTATAACGCAACACTATATAACGTTAAACATTATAAAGTAAAGTTGTATAACGTTATACGTTATAAAATAATACTATATAACGTTATACGTTATAAAATAATACCGTATAACTATATACGTCATAAAATAAAACCGTATTACGTTATACGTTATAACGTAATGCTATATAACGTTATAACATAACACAATATAACGTTATACGTTATAAAATAATACCGTATAATGTCATAGGTTACAACGTAATACTATATAACATTATAACGTAACACTATATAACGTTATACGTTATAAAATAATACTATATAACGTCATTCGTTATAAAATAATACTATATAACATTACACGTTATCAAATAATACTATATAACGTTATACGTTATAAACTAATACCGTATAACTTTATACGTTATGACGTAATGCTATATAACGTTATAACGTAACACAATATAACGTTATACGTTATAAAATAATACCGTATATCGTCATACGTTATAACGTAATACTATATAACGTTATAACGTAACACTATATAACATCATACGTTATAACGTAACACTACATAACGTTATACGTCATAAAATAATGCTATAAAACGTTATACTTTATAAAATAATGCTATACAACATTATACTTTATAAAATAATACTATATAACGTTATACGTTATAAAATAATACTATATAACGTTATACGTTATAAAATAATACCATATAACATTCTACGTTATAAAATAATACCGTATAACGTTATACGTTATAACGTAACACTACATAGCGTTATACGTTATAAAGCAATGCTATATAACGTTATACGTTATAAAATAATACTATATAACGTTATACGTTATAAAATAATACCGTATAACTATATACGTCATAAAATAAAACCGTATTACGTTATACGTTATAACGTAATGCTATATAACGTTATAACATAACACAATATAACGTTATACGTTATAAAATAATACCGTATAACGTTATAGGTTACAACGTAATACTATATAACATTATAACGTAACACTATATAACGTTATACGTTATGAAATAATACTATATAACGTCATTCGTTATAAAATAATACTATATAACATTACACGTTATCAAATAATACTATATAACGTTATACGTTATAAAATAATACCGTATAACTTTATACGTTATGACGTAATGCTATATAACGTTATAACGTAACACAATATAACGTTATACGTTATAAAATAATACCGTATATCGTCATACGTTATAACGTAATACTACATAACGTTATACTTCATAAAATAATGCTATAAAACATTATACTTTATAAAATAATACTATATAACGTTATACGTTATAAAATAATACCGTATAACTCTATACGTCATAAAATAATACCGTATTACGTTATACGTTATAACGTAATGCTATGTAACGTTATAACATAACACTATATAACGTTATACATTACATAATAATACTATATAACGTCATACGTTAGAAAATAATACTATATAACGTTATACGTAATAAAATAATACCATATAACGTTATACGTTATAAAATAATACCTATATAACGTTATACGTTATAAAATAATACCGTATAACGTTATACGTTATAACGTAATGCTATATAACGTTATAACGTAACACAATATAACGTTATACGTTATAAAATAATACCGTATAACGTTATAGGTTATAACGTAATACTATATAACATTATAACGTAACACTATATAACGCTATACGTTATAAAATAATACCGTATAACGTTATACGTTATAACGTAATGCTATATAACGTTATAACGTAACACAATATAACGTTATACGTAATAAAATAATACCGTATAACGTAATGCGTTATAACGTATTACTATATAACATTATAACGCAACACTATATAACGTTAAACATTATAAAGTAAAGTTGTATAACGTTATACGTTATAAAATAATACTATATAACGTTATACGTTATAAAATAATACCGTATAACTATATACGTCATAAAATAAAACCGTATTACGTTATACGTTATAACGTAATGCTATATAACGTTATAACATAACACAATATAACGTTATACGTTATAAAATAATACCGTATAATGTCATAGGTTACAACGTAATACTATATAACATTATAACGTAACACTATATAACGTTATACGTTATAAAATAATACTATATAACGTCATTCGTTATAAAATAATACTATATAACATTACACGTTATCAAATAATACTATATAACGTTATACGTTATAAACTAATACCGTATAACTTTATACGTTATGACGTAATGCTATATAACGTTATAACGTAACACAATATAACGTTATACGTTATAAAATAATACCGTATATCGTCATACGTTATAACGTAATACTATATAACGTTATAACGTAACACTATATAACATCATACGTTATAACGTAACACTACATAACGTTATACGTCATAAAATAATGCTATAAAACGTTATACTTTATAAAATAATGCTATACAACATTATACTTTATAAAATAATACTATATAACGTTATACGTTATAAAATAATACTATATAACGTTATACGTTATAAAATAATACCATATAACATTCTACGTTATAAAATAATACCGTATAACGTTATACGTTATAACGTAACACTACATAGCGTTATACGTTATAAAGCAATGCTATATAACGTTATACGTTATAAAATAATACTATATAACGTTATACGTTATAAAATAATACCGTATAACTATATACGTCATAAAATAAAACCGTATTACGTTATACGTTATAACGTAATGCTATATAACGTTATAACATAACACAATATAACGTTATACGTTATAAAATAATACCGTATAACGTTATAGGTTACAACGTAATACTATATAACATTATAACGTAACACTATATAACGTTATACGTTATGAAATAATACTATATAACGTCATTCGTTATAAAATAATACTATATAACATTACACGTTATCAAATAATACTATATAACGTTATACGTTATAAAATAATACCGTATAACTTTATACGTTATGACGTAATGCTATATAACGTTATAACGTAACACAATATAACGTTATACGTTATAAAATAATACCGTATATCGTCATACGTTATAACGTAATACTATATAACGTTATAACGTAACACTATATAACATCATACGTTATAACGTAACACTACATAACGTTATACGTCATAAAATAATGCTATAAAACGTTATACTTTATAAAATAATACTCTATAACGTTATACGTTATAAAATAATACCGTATATCGTCATACGTTACAACGTAATACTATATAACATTATAACGTAACACTATATAACATCATACGTTATAACGTAACACCTCATAACGTTATACTTCATAAAATAATGCTATAAAACATTATACTTTATAAAATAATACTATATAACGTTATACGTTATAAAATAATACCGTATAACTCTATACGTCATAAAATAAAACCGTATTACGTTATACGTTATAACGTAATGCTATGTAACGTTATAACATAACACTATATAACGTTATACATTACATAATAATACTATATAACGTTATACGTTATAAAATAGTACCGTATAACGTGATACGTTATAACGTAATAATATATAACGTAATAACGTAACACTATATAAGGTTATACGTTATTAGGTAACACTATATAACGTTATACGTTGTAACGTAACACAATATCACGTTATACGTCATAAAATAATACCGTATATCGTTATACATTATAACGTAATACTATATAACATTATAACGTAGCACTATATAACATCATATGTTATAACGTAACACTACATAACGTTATACTTCATAAAATAATGCTATAAAACATTATACTTTATAAAATAAAACTGTATAACGTTATACGTTATAGCGTAATGCTATATAACGTCATATGTTATAAAATAATACTATATAACGTTATACGTAATAAAATAATACCATATAACGTTCTACGTTATAAAATAATACTATATAACTTTATACGTTATAAAATAATACCGTATAACGTTATACGTTACAACGTAATGCTATATAACGTTATAACGTAACACAATATAACGTTATGCGTAATAAAATAATACCGTATAACGTAATGCGTTATAACGTAATACTATATAACATTATAACGAAACACGATATAACATCATACGTTATAACGTAACACTACATAACGTTATACGTCATAAAATTATGCTATAAAACGTTATACTTTATAAAATAATACTCCATAACTTTATACGTTATAAAATAATACTATATAATGTTATACGTTTTAAAATAAAACTGTATAACGTTATACGTTATAACGTAATGCTATATAACGTCATATGTTATAAAATAATACTATATAACGTTATACGTAATAAAATAATACCATATAACGTTCTACGTTATAAAATAATACTATATAACTTTATACGTTATAAAATAATACCGTATAACGTTATACGTTATAACGTAATGCTATATAACGTTATAACGTAACACAATATAACGTTATACGTTGTAAAATAATACCGTATATCGTCATACGTTATAACGTAATACTATATAACATTATAACGCAACACTATATAACATCATACGCTATAACATAACACTACATAACGTTATACGTCATAAAATTATGCTATAAAACGTTATACTTTATAAAATAATACTCCATAACGTTATACGTTATCAAATAATACTATATAACGTTATACGTTTTAAAATAAAACTGTATAACGTTATACGTTATAACATAATGCTATATAACGTCATACGTTAGAGAATAATACTATATAACGTTATACGTAATAAAATAATACCATATAACGTTATACGTTATAAAATAATACTATATAACGTTATACGTTATAAAATAATACCGTATAACGTTATACGTTATAACGTAATGCTATATAATGTTATAACGTAACACAATATAACGTTATGCGTAATAAAATAATACCGTATAACGTAATGCGTTATAACGTAATACTATATAACATTATAACGAAACACTATAAAACATCATACGTTATAACGTAACACTACATAACGTTATACGTCATAAAATTATGCTATAAAACGTTATACTTTATAAAATAATACTCCATAACTTTATACGTTATAAAATAATACTATATAACGTTATACGTTTTAAAATAAAACTGTATAACGTTATACGTTATAACGTAATGCTATATAACGTCGTACGTTAGAAAATAATACTATATAACGTTATACGTAATAAAATAATACCATATAACGTTATACGTTATAAAATAATACTATATAACGTTATACGTTATAAAATACTACCGTATAACGTTATACGTTATAACGTAATGCTATATAACGTTATAACGTAACACAATATAACGTTGTACTTTATAAAATAACACCGTATAACGTTATAGGTTATAACGTAATACTATATAACATTATAACGTAACACTATATAACGCTATACGTTATAAAATAATACCGTATAACGTTATACGTTATAACGTAATGCTATATAACGTTATAACGTAACACAATATAACGTTATACGTAATAAAATAATACCGTATAACGTAATGCGTTATAACGTATTACTATATAACATTATAACGCAACACTATATAACGTTAAACATTATAAAGTAAAGTTGTATAACGTTATAAGTTATAAAATAATACTATATAACGTTATACGTTATAAAATAATACCGTATAACTATATACGTCATAAAATAAAACCGTATTACGTTATACGTTATAACGTAATGCTATATAACGTTATAACATAACACTACATAACGTTATACGTTATAAAATAATACCGTATATCGTCATACGTTATAACGTAATACTATATAACGTTATAACGTAACACTATATAACATCATACGTTATAACGTAACACTACATAACGTTATACGTCATAAAATAATGCTATAAAACGTTATACTTTATAAAATAATACTCTATAACGTTATACGTTATAAAATAATACTATATAACATCATACGTTATAACATAACACTACATAACGTTATACGTCATAAAATTATGCTATAAAACGTTATACTTTATAAAATAATACTCCATAACGTTATACGTTATCAAATAATACTATATAACGTTATACGTTTTAAAATAAAACTGTATAACGTTATACGTTATAACGTAATGCTATATAACGTCATACGTTAGAAAATAATACTATATAACGTTATACGTAATAAAATAATACCATATAACGTTATACGTTATAAAATAATACCTATATAACGTTATACGTTATAAAATAATACCGTATAACGTTATACGTTATAACGTAATGCTATATAACGTTATAACGTAACACAATATAACGTTATACGTTATAAAATAATACCGTATAACGTTATAGGTTATAACGTAATACTATATAACATTATAACGTAACACTATATAACGCTATACGTTATAAAATAATACCGTATAACGTTATACGTTATAACGCAATGCTATATGACGTTATAACGTAACACAATATAACGTTATACGTAATAAAATAATACCGTATAACGTAATGCGTTATAACGTATTACTATATAACATTATAACGCAACACTATATAACGTTAAACATTATAAAGTAAAGTTGTATAACGTTATACGTTATAAAATAATACTATATAACGTTATACGTTATAAAATAATACCGTATAACTATATACGTCATAAAGTAAAACCGTATTACGTTATACATTATAACGTAATGCTATATAATTTATAACATAACACAATATAACGTTATACGTTATAAAATAATACCGTATAATGTCATAGGTTACAACGTAATACTATATAACATTATAACGTAACACTATATAACGTTATACGTTATAAAATAATACTATATAACGTCATTCGTTATAAAATAATACTATATAACATTACACGTTATCAAATAATACTATATAACGTTATACGTTATAAACTAATACCGTATAACTTTATACGTTATGACGTAATGCTATATAACGTTATAACGTAACACAATATAACGTTATACGTTATAAAATAATACCGTATATCGTCATACGTTATAACGTAATACTATATAACGTTATAACGTAACACTATATAACATCATACGTTATAACGTAACACTACATAACGTTATACGTCATAAAATAATGCTATAAAACGTTATACTTTATAAAATAATGCTATACAACATTATACTTTATAAAATTATACTATATAACGTTATACGTTATAAAATAATACTATATAACGTTATACGTTATAAAATAAAACTGTATAACGTTATACGTTATAACGTAATGCTATATAACGTCATATGTTATAAAATAATACTATATAACGTTATACGTTATAAAATAATACCATATAACATTCTACGTTATAAAATAATACCGTATAACGTTATACGTTATAACGTAACACTACATAGCGTTATACGTTATAAAGCAATGCTATATAACGTTATACGTTATAAAATAATACTATATAACGTTATACGTTATAAAATAATACCGTATAACTATATACGTCATAAAATAAAACCGTATTACGTTATACGTTATAACGTAATGCTATATAACGTTATAACATAACACAATATAACGTTATACGTTATAAAATAATACCGTATAACGTTATAGGTTTCAACGTAATACTATATAACATTATAACGTAACACTATATAACGTTATACGTTATGAAATAATACTATATAACGTCATTGGTTATAAAATAATACTATATAACATTACACGTTATCAAATAATACTATATAACGTTATACGTTATAAAATAATACCGTATAACTTTATACGTTATGACGTAATGCTATATAACGTTATAACGTAACACAATATAACGTTATACGTTATAAAATAATACCGTATATCGTCATACGTTATAACGTAATACTATATAACGTTATAACGTAACACTATATAACATCATACGTTATAACGTAACACTACATAACGTTATACGTCATAAAATAATGCTATAAAACGTTATACTTTATAAAATAATACTCTATAACGTTATACGTTATAAAATAGTACCGTATATCGTCATACGTTACAACGTAATATTATATAACATTATAACGTAACACTATATAACATCATACGTTATAACGTAACACTACATAACGTTATACTTCATAAAATAATGCTATAAAACATTATACTTTATAAAATAATACTATATAACGTTATACGTTATAAAATAATACTATACAACGTTATACGTTATAAAATAAAACTGTATAACGTTATACGTTATAACGTAATGCTATATAACGTCATATGTTATAAAATAATACTATATAACGTTATACGTTATAAAATAATACCATATAACATTCTACGTTATAAAATAATACCGTATAACGTTATACGTTATAACGTAACACTACATAGCGTTATACGTTATAAAGCAATGCTATATAACGTTATACGTTATAAAATAATACTATATAACGTAATGCGTTATAACGTAATACCATATAACATTATAACGAAACACTATATAACGTTAAACGTTATAAAGTAAAGTTATATAACGTTATACGTTATAAAATAATCCTATATAACGTTATACGTAATAAAATAATACCATATAACGTTCTACGTTATAAAATAACACCGTATAACGTTATACGTTATAAAATAAAACTGTATAACGTTATACGTTATAACGTAATGCTATATAACGTTATACGTTATAAGATAATACTATATAACCTTATACGTTATAAAATAATACCGTATAACGTTATACGTTATAACGTAATACTATATAACGTTATAACGTAACACTATATAACGTTAAATGTTATAAAATAATACCGTATAACGTTATACGTTATAACGTAATACTATATAACGTTATAACGTAACACTATATGACGATATACGTTGTTAGGTTACACTATACAACGTTTTACGTCATAACGTAACAGTATGTAGTTTTATACGTTATACCGTAATAGTATACAACGTTATACGTATTAAGGTAATACTATATAACGTTGTTCGTCATGTGGTAATACTACATAACGTTATGCGTTATAAGGTAATACTATATATCGTTAAACGTCATAACGTAACAGTATGTAGCGTTGTACGTTATATGGTAATAGTATACAACGTTATACGTAATAAGGTAATTCTGTATAACGTTATACGTTATAAGGTAATACTATATAACGTTATACGCTATAAGGTATTACTATATTACGTTATACGTTATAAGGAAATACTACATAACGTTATACGTCATAAGGTAATAATATATAACGTTATTCGTCATAACGTAGCAGTATGTAGCGTTATACGTTACATGGTAATAGTATACAACGTTATACATTATAAGGTAATACTATATAACGTTATACGTTATAAGGTAATAGTATACAACGCTGTACGATAGAAGGTACTACCATATAACGTTGTACGTTATAGGGCAATACTATATAACATCATACGTTGTGAGGTATTAGTATAAACGTTATACGTTATAAGGTAATACTATATAACCTTATGTGTATTAAGGTAATGCTATATAACGTTGTTCGTTATAAGGTAGTAGTATACTACAATTACGATACAAGGTACTACTATATAACCTTATACGTTATAGGGTAACACCATATAACGTTATAGGTTGTAAGGTTTTAGTATACAACGTTATACGTTATAAGGTAATACTACATAACGTTATACGTACTAAGGCAATAGTATGCAGCGTTATACGTTATATGGTAATACTATACAACGTTATAAGTTATAAGGTAATACTATATAAGGTTATACGTTATAAGGTTATACTGTATAACTTTATACGTTATAAGGTAATACTACATCACTTTTTACGTCCTATGGTAATAGAACAAAGCGTTGTAGTTTTTAATGTGTTAGTATACCGCGCCATACGTTGTAAGGTGATACTATATAACGTTGTACGCTATAAGGTAATCGTTGTAACGTTATACGTTATATGGTATTAGTATACAATGTTATATGTTACAAGGTAATACTTATATGACGTTGTACGCTATAAGGTAATCGTGTGTAACGTTATACGTTATAAGGTAATACTATATAACGTTATACGTTATAACGTAGCAGTATGTAGCGTTATACGTTATATGGTAATAGTATTCAACGCTATACGGTAGAAGGCATCACTATATAACGGTATACGACATAAGGTAATTGTATGCAGCTTTATACGTTATACGGTTATAGTATACAACGTTATTAGTTATAAGGTTATACTACATAACGTTATACGTTGTAAGGTATTACTATATAACGCTGTTCGTTATAAGGTAATTTTATACAACGCTGTATGGTAGAAGGTACTACTATATAACGATGTACGTTATAGGGTAATACTATATAACGACATATGTTGTGAGGCATTAGTATCAACGTTATACGTTATAAGGTAATACTATATAACGTTGTACGTTATAAGGAAATACTGTATAACGTTATACGTCATAACGTAATACTATACTACGTTATACGTTATAAGGTAATACTATATAACGTAATACGTTGTAAGGTAATACTATAAAACGTTATACGTTGCAAGGTAATACTATATATCGTTATACGTCATAACGTAACAGTATGTAGCGTTACACGTTATATGGTATTAGTATACAATGTTATACGTGAGAAGGTAATACTATATAACGTTGCACGCTATAAGCTAATCGTACGTAACGTTATACGTTATGTGGTAATCGTATACAACGTTATACGTTATAAGGTAACACAATATAACGTTATACATTATAAGGTTATGCTACATAACGTTGTATGTTATAAGGCGATAGTATATAACGTTATGCGTCCTAAGGCAATAGTATGCAGCGTTATGCGTTATAGGGTAATAGTGTACAGCGCAATACGGTAGAAGGTACTACTATATAACGTTGTACGTCATAGGGAAATACTATATAACGTTATTCGTTTTAAGGTATTAACATAAACATTGTACGTTATAAGGTAACACTATGTAACGGTATACGTCATAAGGTAATATTATGCTGCGCTATACGTTATATGGTAATAGAATACAACGCTATACGATAGAAGGTATTACTATATAACGTCAAACGTCATATGGTATTATTTTGCAGCGTTATACGTTATATGGTAATGGTATACAACGTTATACGTTATAAGGTAACATTATATAATGTTATACATTATAAGGTAATACTATATACCGTTATGCGTTGTAAGGAAATACCATATAACGATATACGTCATAACGTAGCAGTATGTAGCGTTATACGTTATATGGTAATAGCACACAACGTTATACATTATAAGGTAATACCACATAACGTTATACGTTGTAAGGTATTACTATAAAGCGTTGTTCGTTATAAGGTAATTTTATACAAGGCTGTACTATAGAAGGTACTACTATATAACGTTGTACGTTATAGGGTAATACTGTATAACGTCATACGTTGTGAGGTATTGCTATGGTCATACGTTGTGAGGTAATGCTATGTAACGTTATACATTATAAGGTACCACCATATAACGTTATACGTTGTAAGGTAATACTACATAACGTTATACGTCATATCGTAATACTATACTACGTTATAAGTTATAAGGTAATACTACATAACGTTATACGTTATAAGGTAATACTCCATAACGTTATACGTTATAAGGTAATACTACATAACGTTATACGCTATAAGGTAATACTATATTACATTATACGTCATAATGTACCGGTATCTAGCGTTATACGTTCTAGGGTAATAGTATACAACGTTATACGTTATAAGGTAATACTATATAAGGTTATACGTTATAAGGTAATACTATTTAACGTAATACGTTGTAAGGTAATACTACATAACGTTGTTCGTTATAAGGTAATAGTATACAACGGTATACGATAGAAGGCACTACTATATAACGTTGTACGTTATAGGGTAATAATATATAACGTTATACGTTGTAAGGTAATACTATATAACGTTATACGTCATAATGTAACAGTATGTAGCGTTATACGTTATATGGTAATAGTATACAACGTTATACAATATAAGGTAATACTACATAACGTTAAACGTTATCAGGTAATATAACATAACGTGTTAGGTTATAAGATAAAACTATACAGCGTTGCATGTTATAAGGCGATAGTATATAACGTTATACGTTATAAGGTAATAGTATACAAGGCTATACGGTAGAAGGTATTACTATATATCGTCATACGTCATATGGAAATAGTATGCAGCGTTATACGTTACATGGTAATAGTATACAACGTTATACGTTATAAGGTAATACTACATAACGTTATACGTTGTAAGGTAATACTACATAACGTTATACGTTGTAAGGTAATGGTATACAACGCTATACGATAGTAGGTACTATTATATGACGTTGTACGTTTTAGTTTAATACTGCATAAAGTTATAAATTGTAAGGTATTAGTATAAACGTTATACGTTATAGGGAAGTACTATATGACGTTATACGTTAGAAGGTAATACTATATAACGTGCACTACATTCGTCGTGCAAAACCGAGCGAGAGGAGCGTTTGAAAGTCGAAATATCTCCAAAGCGAAGGAAATTACAGTGAGTTTTCCACAAAAACGATAACACATTGCGTTTTGCGTACGATTGCGCGCCGTTTTGCAGATAAACGTGACGTGCAATGCATTCGTCGTGCAAAACTGAGGGACAGGAGCGATTAAACTTCGAAATATCTCCAACGCGAAGGTAATTACTGTCAGCTGTCTTCAAAATCGAAGAATGATCACGTTTTGCGAACGATTGCTCGTGGTTTTGCAGCTAAATGTGACGTGCAATGCATTCGTCGTGCAAAACTGAGAGACAGGGGCGATTACTCTTCGAAATATCTGCAACGGGAAAGGAATTACGGAAGTTTTCGTCAAAATCGACAAAGGATCGCGTTTTGTGAGATATTGCGCGGGGTTTTGTAGCAAAAGCCGACGTGCACTTCATTCGGCGTGTAAAACTGAGTAAAATGATCGATTAAACGTCGAAGTATTTCCAACGCGAAGGAAATTACAGTCAGTTTTCGTCAAAGTCGTCGAAACATTGCGGTTTGAGATCCACCGCGCGTTGTATTACTGCTAAACGCGACATGCAATGCGTTTACCGTGAGAAACTGAGAAAATGATCGTTTAAACGTCGAAGTGTTTCCAACGCGAAGGAAATTACAGTCAGTTTTCGCCAAAGTCGACGACAGATCTCGTTTTGCGAGCGATTGCGCGTTGTTTTGCCGCAAAACGCGGTGTTCGTTGCATTTGCCGTGCAAAACAGAAGGACAGGAACGATTAAACTTCGAAATGTCTCCAACGCAAAGGAAATTAGACAGTTTTCTTCAAAATCGACGAAAGATCGCGTTTTGCCAACGATTGTTCGACGTTTTGCAAATAAACGTGACGTGCAATGCATTCGTCGTGTAAAACTGAGTAAAATGATCGTTTAAACGTCGAAGTATTTCCAACGCGAAGGAAATTACAGTCAGTTTTCGCCAAAGTCGACGAAATATCGCGTTTTGTGTGCGATTGCTCGTGGTTTTGCCGCATAACGCGGCATGCATTGCATTTGCCGTGCAAAACTGAGGGACAGGAGCGAATAAACTTCGAAACATCTCCAACGCAAAGGAAATTAGTCAGTTTTCGTCAAAATCGATGAAACATTGCGGTTTGAGATCCACCGCGCGTTGTATTACTGCTAAACGCGACATGCAATGCATTTGTCGTGAACAACTGAGTAAAATAGTCGATTAAACGTCAAAATGTTTGCAGCGCGAAGGAAATTACAGTCAGATTTCGTCAAAATCCATGACACATTGCGGTTTGAGATCCACCGCGCGTTGTATTACTGCTAAACGCGACATGCAATGCATGTGTCTTGAAAAACTGAGTAAAATGATCGTTTAAACGTCGAAGTATTTCCAACGCGAAGGAAATTACAGTCAGTTTTCGCCAAAGTCGACGAAATATCGCGTTTTGTGTGCGATTGCGCGTGGTTTTGCCGCATAACGCGGCATGCATTGCATTTGCCGTGCAAAACAGAGGGACAGGAGCGATTAAACTTCGAAATATCTCCAACGCGAAGGAAAGCAGTCAGTTTTCGTCGAAATCAACGAACGAACGCGTTTTGCGAACGATTGTGCGTGGTTTGGCCTCTAAGAGCGACGTGCATTCCACTCGCCGTGCAGAACTGAGTGAAAGGAACGTTTAAACGGCAAAATACTTGCAACTGGAAGGAAATTACAGTCAGTTTTCGACAAAGTCGACGAAAGATCGCGTTTTGCGTGCGATTGCGCGTGGTTCTGCCGCATAACGCGGCATGCATTGCATTTGCCGTGCAAAACAGAGGGACAGGAGCGATTAAACTTCGAAATATCTCCAACGCGAAGGAAATTAGTCAGTTTTCGTCAAAATCGACGAAACATCGCGTTTTGCGAACGATTGCGCTAGTTTTCAGCCAAACAGGACGTGCAATGCAATGCATTTGTCGTGCAAAACTGAATGAAAGGAGCGTTTGAAAGTTGAAATATCTCCAACGTGAAGGAAATTACAGTCAGTTATTTTCAAACTCAATGAAAGATCGCGTTTTGCGAAGGAGAGCGCGTGGTTCGGCCTCTAAAAGTGACGTGCACTGCACTCATCGTGCAGAGCTGAGTGAAAGGAACGTTTAAACGGCAAAATACTTGCAACTGGAAGGAAATTACGGTCAGTTTTCGTCATATCGACGAAAGATCGCGCTTTGTGTGATATTGCGCAGGGTTTTGCAGCTTAACGCGACGTCCAATGCATTCGTCGTGCAAAACTGAGTGAAAGGAGCGTTTAGACGTCGAAATACCTGCAACGCAAAGGGAATTACAGTCAGTTTTCATCAAAATCGATGAAACATTGCGTTTTGCGAACCATTGCTCGAGTTTTTGCAGCTATCCGCTATGTACACTGCAGTCGTTGTGTAAAACTGAGTGAAAGGAGCGATTAAACTTCGAAATATCTCCAACGCGAAGGAAATTAGTCAGTTTTCGTCAAAATCGATGAAACATTGCGGTTTGAGAACCACCGCACGTTGTATTACAGCTAAACGCGACATGCAATGCATTTGTCGTGAGAAACTGAGTAATATGATCGTTTAAACGTCGAAGTATTTCCAACGCGAAGGAAATTACAGTCAGTTTTCGTCAAAGTCGACGAAACATTGCGTTTTCAGATCCACCGCGCGTTGTATTGCCTCTAAACGCGACGTGCAATGCGTTTGTCGTGAAGAACTGAGTAAAATGATCGTTTAAACGTCGAAGTATTTCCAATGCGAAGGAAATTACAGTCAGTTTTCTTCAAAATCGACAAAAGATCGCGTTTTGCGAAAGATTGCTCGAGGTTTTGCAGCTCAATGTGACGTGCAATGCATTCGCCGTGCAAAACTGAGCGAAAGGAGCGTTTAGACGTCGAAATACCTACAACGCGAAGGAATTACAGTCAGTTTTCGTCAAAATCGATGAAACATTGCGGTTTGAGATCCACCGCGCGTTGTATTACTGCTAAACGCGACATGCAATGCATTTGTCGTGAAAAACTGAGTAAAATGATCGATTAAACGTCGAAGTATTTCCAACGCGAAGGAAATTACAGTCAGTTTTCGTCAAAGTCGACGAAACATTGCGTTTTCAGATCCACCGCGCGTTGTATTGCCCCTAAACGCGACGCGCAATGCGTTTACCGTGAGAAACTGAGAAAATGATCGTTTAAACGTCGAAGTGTTTCCAACGCGAAGGAAATTACAGTCAGTTTTCGCCAAAGTCGACGATAGATCGCGTTTTGCGAGCGATTGCGCGTTGTTTTGCCGCAAAACGCGGTGTTCGTTGCATTTGCCGTGCAAAACAGAAGGACAGGAACGATTAAACTTCGAAATGTCTCCAACGCAAAGGAAATTAGTCAGTTTTCTTCAAAATCGACGAAAGATCGCGTTTTGCCAACGATTGTTCGACGTTTTGCAAATAAACGTGACGTGCAATGCATTTGTCGTGTAAAACTGAGAGAAAGGAGCGGTTAGACGTCGAAATACTTGCAACGAGAAGGAATTACAGTCAGTTTTCGTCAAAATCGACGAAAGATCGCGTTTTGCGAACGATTGTTCGACGTTTTGCAGATAAACATGACGCACAATGCATTCGTCGTGAAAAACTGAGTAAAATGATCGTTTAAACGTCGAAGTATTTCCAACGCGAAGGAAATTACAGTCAGTTTTCGCCAAAGTCGACGAAATATCGCGTTTTCTGTGCGATTGCGCGTGGTTTTGCCGCATAACGCGGCATGCATTGCATTTGCCGTGCAAAACTGAGGGACAGGAGCGAATAAACTTCGAAATATCTCCAACGCAAAGGAAATTAGTCAGTTTTCGTCAAAATCGATGAAACATTGCGGTTTGAGATCCACCGCGCGTTGTATTACTGCTAAACGCGAAATGCAATGCATTTGTCGTGAACAACTGAGTAAAATAGTCGATTAAACGTCAAAATGTTTGCAGCGCGAAGGAAATTACAGTCAGATTTCGTCAAAATCGATGACACATTGCGGTTTGAGATCCACCGCGCGTTGTATTGCCTCTAAACGCGACGTGCAATGCATTCGTCGTGCAAAACTGAGGGACAGGAGCGAATAAACTCCGAAATATCTCCAACGCAAAGGACATTAGTCAGTTTTCGTCAAAATCGATGAAACATTGCGGTTTGAGATCCACCGCGCGTTGTATCACTGCTAAACGCGACATGCAATGCATTTGTCGTGCGAAGCTGAGTAAAATGATCGATTAAACATCGAAGTATTTCCAACGCGAAGGAAATTTCAGTCAGTTTTCTTCAAAATCGATGAAACATAGCGTTTTGCGAACAATTGCGCGTAGTTTAGCCTCTAAAAGCGACGTGCATTCCACTCGCCGTGCAGAACTGACTAAAATAATCCTTTAAACGTCGAAGTATCTCCAACGCGAAGGAAATTACAGTCAGTTTTCGTCAAAATCGATGAAACACTGCGTTTTGAGGTCCACCGCGTGTTGTATTGCCTCTAAACGCGACGTGCAATGCGTTTGTCGTGAAGAACTGAGTAAAATGATCGTTTAAACGTCGAAGTATTTCCAATGCGAAGGAAATTACAGTCAGTTTTCTTCAAAATCGACAAAAGATCGCGTTTTGCGAAAGATTGCTCGAGGTTTTGCAGCTCAATGTGACGTGCAATGCATTCGCCGTGCAAAACTGAGCGAAAGGAGCGTTTAGACGTCGAAATACCTACAACGCGAAGGGAATTACAGTCAGTTTTCGTGAAATCGATGAAACATTGCGTTTTGCGAACCATTGCGCGTGGTCTTGTAGCTATCCGCTATGTACACAGCATTCGTCGTGTAAAACTGAGTGAAAGGAGCGTTTAAACGTCGAAATATCTCCAACGCGTAGGAAATTACAGTCAGTTTTCTTCAAAATCGAAGAATGATCACGTTTTGCGGACGATTGCTCGAGTTTTTGCAGCTATCCGCTATGTACACTGCAGTCGATGTGTAAAACTGAGTGAAAGGAGCGTTTAAACGTCGAAGTATCTCCAACGCAAAGGAAATTACAGTCAGTTTTCGCCAAAGTCGAAGAATGATCGCGTTTTGCGAGCGATTGCGCGTGGTTTTGCCGCAAAACGCGGCGTGGGTTGCATTTGCCGTGCAAAACAGAGGGACAGGAGCGATTAAACTTCGAAATATCTCCAACGCAAAGGAAATTGGTCAGTTTTCGTCAAAATCGACGAAACATCGCGTTTTGCGAACGATTACTCGAGATAATGCAGCTAAACGCTACGTGCAATGCATTCGCCGTGAGAAACTGAGTAAAATGATAGTTTATACGTCGAAGTATTTCCAACGCGAAGGAAATTACAGTCAGTTTTCGTCCAAATTGACGAAAGATCGCGTTTTGCGAACGATTGTGCGTGGTTTGGCCTCTAAAAGCGACGTGCATTCCACTCGCCGTGCAGAACTGAGTGATAGGAGCGTCTAAACGTCAAAATATCTCCAACGCGAAGGAAATTACAGTCAGTTTTCGTCAAAATCGATGAAACATTGCGGTTTGAGATCCACCGCGCGTTGTATTACTGCTAAACGCGACATGCAATGCATTTGTCGTGAAAAACTGAGTAAAATGATCGATTAAACGTCGAAGTATTTCCAACGCGAAGGAAATTACAGTCAGTTTTCGTCAAAGTCGACGAAACATTGCGTTTTCAGATCCACCGCGCGTTGTATTGCACCTAAACGCGACGCGCAATGCGTTTACCGTGAGAAACTGAGAAAATGATCGTTTAAACGTCGAAGTGTTTCCAACGCGAAGGAAATTACAGTCAGTTTTCGCCAAAGTCGACGAAAGTTCGCGTTTTGCGAGCGATTGCGCGTTGTTTTGCCGCAAAACGCGGTGTTCGTTGCATTTGCCGTGCAAAACAGAAGGACAGGAACGATTAAACTTCGAAATGTCTCCAACGCAAAGGAAATTAGTCAGTTTTCTTAAAATCGACGAAAGATCGCGTTTTGCCAACGATTGTTCAACGTTTTGCAAATAAACGTGACGTACAATGCATTCGTCGTGTAAAACTGAGAGAAAGGAGCGTTTAGACGTCGAAATACTTGCAACGAGAAGGAATTACAGTCAGTTTTCGTCAAAATCGACGAAAGATCGCGTTTTGCGAACGATTGTTCGACGTTTTGCAGATAAACATGACGTACAATGCATTCGTCGTGAAAAACTGAGTAAAATGATCGTTTAAACGTCGAAGTATTTCCAACGCGAAGGAAATTACAGTCAGTTTTCGCCAAAGTCGACGAAATATCGCGTTTTGTGTGCGATTGCGCGTGGTTTTGCCGCATAACGCGACATGCATTGCATTTGCCGTGCAAAACTGAGGGACAGGAGCGAATAAACTTCGAAATATCTCCAACGCAAAGGAAATTAGTCAGTTTTCGTCAAAATCGATGAAACATTGCGGTTTGAGATCCACCGCGCGTTGTATTACTGCTAAACGCGACATACAATGCATTTGTCGTGCGAAACTGAGTAAAATGATCGATTAAACATCGAAGTATTTCCAACGCGAAGGAAATTTCAGTCAGTTTTCTTCAAAATCGATGAAACATAGCGTTTTGCGAACAATTGCGCGTAGTTTGGCCTCTAAAAGCGACGTGCATTCCACTCGCCGTGCAGAACTGACTAAAATAATCCTTTAAACGTCGAAGTATCTCCAACGCGAAGGAAATTACAGTCAGTTTTCTTCAAAATCGAAGAATGATCACGTTTTGCGTACGATTGCTCGAGTTTTTGCAGCTATCCGCTATGTACACTGCAGTCGATGTGTAAAACTGAGTGAAAGGAGCGTTTAAACGTCGAAGTATTTCCAACGCAAAGGAAATTACAGTCAGTTTTCGCCAAAGTCGAAGAAAGATCGCGTTTTGCGAGCGATTGCGCGTGGTTTTGCCGCAAAACGCGGCGTGGGTTGCATTTGCCGTCCAAAACAGAGGGACAGGAGCGATTAAACTTCCAAATATCTCCAACGCAAAGGAAATTGTTCAGTTTTCGTCAAAATCGACGAAACATCGCGTTTTGCGAACGATTACTCGAGATAATGCAGCTAAACGCTACGTGCAATGCATTCGTCGTGAGAAACTGAGTAAAATGATCGATTAAACGTCGAAGTATTTCCAACGCGAAGGAAATTACAGTCAGTTTTCGTCAAAGTCGACGAAACATTGCGTTTTCAGATCCACCGCGCGTTGTATTGCCCCTAAACGCGACGCGCAATGCGTTTACCGCGAGAAACTGAGAAAATGATCGTTTAAACGTCGAAGTGTTTCCAACGCGAAGGAAATTACAGTCAGTTTTCGCCAAAGTCGACGAAAGATCTCGTTTTGCGAGCGATTGCGCGTTGTTTTGCCGCAAAACGCGGTGTTCGTTGCATTTGCCGTGCAAAACAGAAGGACAGGAACGATTAAACTTCGAAATGTCTCCAACGCAAAGGAAATTAGTCAGTTTTCTTCAAAATCGACGAAAGATCGCGTTTTGCCAACGATTGTTCGACGTTTTGCAAATAAACGTGACGTGCAATGCATTTGTCGTGTAAAACTGAGAGAAAGGAGCGGTTAGACGTCGAAATACTTGCAACGAGAAGGAATTACAGTCAGTTTTCGTCAAAATCGACGAAAGATCGCGTTTTGCGAACGATTGTTCGACGTTTTGCAGATAAACATGACGCACAATGCATTCGTCGTGAAAAACTGAGTAAAATGATCGTTTAAACGTCGAAGTATTTCCAACGCGAAGGAAATTACAGTCAGTTTTCGCCAAAGTCGACGAAATGTCGCGTTTTCTGTGCGATTGCGCGTGGTTTTGCCGCATAACGCGGCATGCATTGCATTTGCCGTGCAAAACTGAGGGACAGGAGCGAATAAACTTCGAAATATCTCCAACGCAAAGGAAATTAGTCAGTTTTCGTCAAAATCGATGAAACATTGCGGTTTGAGATCCACCGCGCGTTGTATTACTGCTAAACGCGAAATGCAATGCATTTGTCGTGAACAACTGAGTAAAATAGTCGATTAAACGTCAAAATGTTTGCAGCGCGAAGGAAATTACAGTCAGATTTCGTCAAAATCGATGACACATTGCGGTTTGAGATCCACCGCGCGTTGTATTGCCTCTAAACGCGACGTGCAATGCATTCGTCGTGCAAAACTGAGGGACAGGAGCGAATAAACTCCGAAATATCTCCAACGCAAAGGACATTAGTCAGTTTTCGTCAAAATCGATGAAACATTGCGGTTTGAGATCCACCGCGCGTTGTATCACTGCTAAACGCGACATGCAATGCATTTGTCGTGCGAAGCTGAGTAAAATGATCGATTAAACATCGAAGTATTTCCAACGCGAAGGAAATTTCAGTCAGTTTTCTTCAAAATCGATGAAACATAGCGTTTTGCGAACAATTGCGCGTAGTTTAGCCTCTAAAAGCGACGTGCATTCCACTCGCCGTGCAGAACTGACTAAAATAATCCTTTAAACGTCGAAGTATCTCCAACGCGAAGGAAATTACAGTCAGTTTTCGTCAAAATCGATGAAACACTGCGTTTTGAGGTCCACCGCGTGTTGTATTGCCTCTAAACGCGACGTGCAATGCGTTTGTCGTGAAGAACTGAGTAAAATGATCGTTTAAACGTCGAAGTATTTCCAATGCGAAGGAAATTACAGTCAGTTTTCTTCAAAATCGACAAAAGATCGCGTTTTGCGAAAGATTGCTCGAGGTTTTGCAGCTCAATGTGACGTGCAATGCATTCGCCGTGCAAAACTGAGCGAAAGGAGCGTTTAGACGTCGAAATACCTACAACGCGAAGGGAATTACAGTCAGTTTTCGTGAAATCGATGAAACATTGCGTTTTGCGAACCATTGCGCGTGGTCTTGTAGCTATCCGCTATGTACACAGCATTCGTCGTGTAAAACTGAGTGAAAGGAGCGTTTAAACGTCGAAATATCTCCAACGCGTAGGAAATTACAGTCAGTTTTCTTCAAAATCGAAGAATGATCACGTTTTGCGGACGATTGCTCGAGTTTTTGCAGCTATCCGCTATGTACACTGCAGTCGATGTGTAAAACTGAGTGAAAGGAGCGTTTAAACGTCGAAGTATCTCCAACGCAAAGGAAATTACAGTCAGTTTTCGCCAAAGTCGAAGAATGATCGCGTTTTGCGAGCGATTGCGCGTGGTTTTGCCGCAAAACGCGGCGTGGGTTGCATTTGCCGTGCAAAACAGAGGGACAGGAGCGATTAAACTTCGAAATATCTCCAACGCAAAGGAAATTGGTCAGTTTTCGTCAAAATCGACGAAACATCGCGTTTTGCGAACGATTACTCGAGATAATGCAGCTAAACGCTACGTGCAATGCATTCGCCGTGAGAAACTGAGTAAAATGATAGTTTATACGTCGAAGTATTTCCAACGCGAAGGAAATTACAGTCAGTTTTCGTCCAAATTGACGAAAGATCGCGTTTTGCGAACGATTGTGCGTGGTTTGGCCTCTAAAAGCGACGTGCATTCCACTCGCCGTGCAGAACTGAGTGATAGGAGCGTCTAAACGTCAAAATATCTCCAACGCGAAGGAAATTACAGTCAGTTTTCGTCAAAATCGATGAAACATTGCGGTTTGAGATCCACCGCGCGTTGTATTACTGCTAAACGCGACATGCAATGCATTTGTCGTGAAAAACTGAGTAAAATGATCGATTAAACGTCGAAGTATTTCCAACGCGAAGGAAATTACAGTCAGTTTTCGTCAAAGTCGACGAAACATTGCGTTTTCAGATCCACCGCGCGTTGTATTGCACCTAAACGCGACGCGCAATGCGTTTACCGTGAGAAACTGAGAAAATGATCGTTTAAACGTCGAAGTGTTTCCAACGCGAAGGAAATTACAGTCAGTTTTCGCCAAAGTCGACGAAAGATCGCGTTTTGCGAGCGATTGCGCGTTGTTTTGCCGCAAAACGCGGTGTTCGTTGCATTTGCCGTGCAAAACAGAAGGACAGGAACGATTAAACTTCGAAATGTCTCCAACGCAAAGGAAATTAGTCAGTTTTCTTAAAATCGACGAAAGATCGCGTTTTGCCAACGATTGTTCGACGTTTTGCAAATAAACGTGACGTACAATGCATTCGTCGTGTAAAACTGAGAGAAAGGAGCGTTTAGACGTCGAAATACTTGCAACGAGAAGGAATTACAGTCAGTTTTCGTCAAAATCGACGAAAGATCGCGTTTTGCGAACGATTGTTCGACGTTTTGCAGATAAACATGACGTACAATGCATTCGTCGTGAAAAACTGAGTAAAATGATCGTTTAAACGTCGAAGTATTTCCAACGCGAAGGAAATTACAGTCAGTTTTCGCCAAAGTCGACGAAATATCGCGTTTTGTGTGCGATTGCGCGTGGTTTTGCCGCATAACGCGACATGCATTGCATTTGCCGTGCAAAACTGAGGGACAGGAGCGAATAAACTTCGAAATATCTCCAACGCAAAGGAAATTAGTCAGTTTTCGTCAAAATCGATGAAACATTGCGGTTTGAGATCCACCGCGCGTTGTATTACTGCTAAACGCGACATACAATGCATTTGTCGTGCGAAACTGAGTAAAATGATCGATTAAACATCGAAGTATTTCCAACGCGAAGGAAATTTCAGTCAGTTTTCTTCAAAATCGATGAAACATAGCGTTTTGCGAACAATTGCGCGTAGTTTGGCCTCTAAAAGCGACGTGCATTCCACTCGCCGTGCAGAACTGACTAAAATAATCCTTTAAACGTCGAAGTATCTCCAACGCGAAGGAAATTACAGTCAGTTTTCTTCAAAATCGAAGAATGATCACGTTTTGCGTACGATTGCTCGAGTTTTTGCAGCTATCCGCTATGTACACTGCAGTCGATGTGTAAAACTGAGTGAAAGGAGCGTTTAAACGTCGAAGTATTTCCAACGCAAAGGAAATTACAGTCAGTTTTCGCCAAAGTCGAAGAAAGATCGCGTTTTGCGAGCGATTGCGCGTGGTTTTGCCGCAAAACGCGGCGTGGGTTGCATTTGCCGTCCAAAACAGAGGGACAGGAGCGATTAAACTTCCAAATATCTCCAACGCAAAGGAAATTGTTCAGTTTTCGTCAAAATCGACGAAACATCGCGTTTTGCGAACGATTACTCGAGATAATGCAGCTAAACGCTACGTGCAATGCATTCGTCGTGAGAAACTGAGTAAAATGATAGTTTAAACGTCGAAGTATTTCCAACGCGAAGGAAATTACAGTCAGTTTTCGTCAAAATTGACGAAAGATCGCGTTTTGCGAACGATTGTGCGTGGTTTGGCCTCTAAAAGCGACGTGCATTCCACTCGCCGTGCAGAACTGAGTGAGAGGAGCGTCTAAACGTCAAAATATCTCCAACGCGAAGGAAATTACAGTCAGTTTTCGTCAAAATCGATGAAACATTGCGGTTTGAGATCCACCGCGCGTTGTATTACTGCTAAACGCGACATGCAATGCATTTGTCGTGAAAAACTGAGTAAAATGATCGATTAAACGTCGAAGTATTTCCAACGCGAAGGAAATTACAGTCAGTTTTCGTCAAAGTCGACGAAACATTGCGTTTTCAGATCCACCGCGCGTTGTATTGCCCCTAAACGCGACGCGCAATGCGTTTACCGCGAGAAACTGAGAAAATGATCGTTTAAACGTCGAAGTGTTTCCAACGCGAAGGAAATTACAGTCAGTTTTCGCCAAAGTCGACGAAAGATCTCGTTTTGCGAGCGATTGCGCGTTGTTTTGCCGCAAAACGCGGTGTTCGTTGCATTTGCCGTGCAAAACAGAAGGACAGGAACGATTAAACTTCGAAATGTCTCCAACGCAAAGGAAATTAGTCAGTTTTCTTCAAAATCGACGAAAGATCGCGTTTTGCCAACGATTGTTCGACGTTTTGCAAATAAACGTGACGTGCAATGCATTCGTCGTGTAAAACTGAGTAAAATGATCGTTTAAACGTCGAAGTATTTCCAACGCGAAGGAAATTACAGTCAGTTTTCGCCAAAGTCGACGAAATATCGCGTTTTGTGTGCGATTGCGCGTGGTTTTGCCGCATAACGCGGCATGCATTGCATTTGCCGTGCAAAACTGAGGGACAGGAGCGAATAAACTTCGAAATATCTCCAACGCAAAGGAAATTAGTCAGTTTTCGTCAAAATCGATGAAACATTGCGGTTTGAGATCCACCGCGCGTTGTATTACTGCTAAACGCGACATGGAATGCATTTGTCGTGAACAACTGAGTAAAATAGTCGATTAAACGTCAAAATGTTTGCAGCGCGAAGGAAATTACAGTCAGATTTCGTCAAAATCGATGACACATTGCGGATTGAGATCCACCGCGCGTTGTATTGCCTCTAAACGCGACGTGCAATGCATTCGTCGTGCAAAACTGAGGGACAGGAGCGAATAAACTCCGAAATATCTCCAACGCGAAGGAAATTACAGTCAGTTTTCGTCAAAATCGATGAAACATTGCGGTTTGAGATCCACCGCGCGTTGTATCACTGCTAAACGCGACATGCAATGCATTTGTCGTGCGAAGCTGAGTAAAATGATCGATTAAACATCGAAGTATTTCCAACGCGAAGGAAATTTCAGTCAGTTTTCTTCAAAATCGATGAAACATAGCGTTTTGCGAACAATTGCGCGTAGTTTAGCCTCTAAAAGCGACGTGCATTCCACTCGCCGTGCAGAACTGACTAAAATAATCCTTTAAACGTCGAAGTATCTCCAACGCGAAGGAAATTACAGTCAGTTTTCGTCATAATCGATGAAACACTGCGTTTTGAGGTCCACCGCGTGTTGTATTGCCTCTAAACGCGACGTGCAATGCGTTTGTCGTGAAGAACTGAGTAAAATGATCGTTTAAACGTCGAAGTATTTCCAATGCGAAGGAAATTACAGTCAGTTTTCTTCAAAATCGACAAAAGATCGCGTTTTGCGAAAGATTGCTCGAGGTTTTGCAGCTCAATGTGACGTGCAATGCATTCGCCGTGCAAAACTGAGAGAAAGGAGCGTTTAGAAGTCGAAATACCTACAACGCGAAGGGAATTACAGTCAGTTTTCGTGAAATCGAAGAATGATCACGTTTTGCGGACGATTGCTCGAGTTTTTGCAGCTATCCGCTATGTACACTGCAGTCGATGTGTAAAACTGAGTGAAAGGAGCGTTTAAACGTCGAAGTATCTCCAACGCAAAGGAAATTACAGTCAGTTTTCGCCATAGTCGAAGAAAGATCGCGTTTTGCGAGCGATTGCGCGTGGTTCTGCCGCAAAACGCGGCGTGGGTTGCAATTGCCGTCCAAAACAGAGGGACAGGAGCGATTAAACTTCCAAATATCTCCAACGCAAAGGAAATTGGTCAGTTTTCGTCAAAATCGACGAAACATCGCGTTTTGCGAACGATTACTCGAGATAATGCAGCTAAACGCTACGTGCAATGCATTCGCCGTGAGAAACTGAGTAAAATGATAGTTTATACGTCGAAGTATTTCCAACGCGAAGGAAATTACAGTCAGTTTTCGTCAAAATTGACGAAAGATCGCGTTTTGCGAACGATTGTGCGTGGTTTGGCCTCTAAAAGCGACGTGCATTCCACTCGCCGTGCAGAACTGAGTGATAGTAGCGTCTAAACGTCAAAATATCTCCAACGCGAAGGAAATTACAGTCAGTTTTCGTCAAAATCGATGAAACATTGCGGTTTGAGATCCACCGCGCGTTGTATTACTGCTAAACGCGACATGCAATGCATTTGTCGTGAAAAACTGAGTAAAATGATCGATTAAACGTCGAAGTATTTCCAACGCGAAGGAAATTACAGTCAGTTTTCGCCAAAGTCGACGAAAGATCGCGTTTTGCGAGCGATTGCGCGTGGTTTTGCCGCATAACGCGGCATGCATTGCATTTGCCGTGCAAAACTGAGGGACAGGAGCGAATAAACTTCGAAATATCTCCAACGCAAAGGAAATTAGTCAGTTTTCGTCAAAATCGATGAAACATTGCGGTTTGAGATCCACCGCGCGTTGTATTACTGCTAAACGCGACATACAATGCATTTGTCGTGCGAAACTGAGTAAAATGATCGATTAAACATCGAAGTATTTCCAACGCGAAGGAAATTTCAGTCAGTTTTCTTCAAAATCGATGAAACATAGCGTTTTGCGAACAATTGCGCGTAGTTTGGCCTCTAAAAGCGACGTGCATTCCACTCGCCGTGCAGAACTGACTAAAATAATCCTTTAAACGTCGAAGTATCTCCAACGCGAAGGAAATTACAGTCAGTTTTCTTCAAAATCGAAGAATGATCACGTTTTGCGTACGATTGCTCGAGTTTTTGCAGCTATCTGCTATGTACACTGCAGTCGATGTGTAAAACTGAGTGAAAGGAGCGTTTAAACGTCGAAGTATTTCCAACGCAAAGGAAATTACAGTCAGTTTTCGCCAAAGTCGAAGAAAGATCGCGTTTTGCGAGCGATTGCGCGTGGTTTTGCCGCAAAACGCGGCGTGGGTTGCATTTGCCGTGCAAAACAGAGGGACAGGAGCGATTAAACTTCGAAATATCTCCAACGCAAAGGAAATTGGTCAGTTTTCGTCAAAATCGACGAAACATCGCGTTTTGCGAACGATTACTCGAGATAATGCAGCTAAACGCTACGTGCAATGCATTCGCCGTGAGAAACTGAGTAAAATGATAGTTTATACGTCGAAGTATTTCCAACGCGAAGGAAATTACAGTCAGTTTTCGTCCAAATTGACGAAAGATCGCGTTTTGCGAACGATTGTGCGTGGTTTGGCCTCTAAAAGCGACGTGCATTCCACTCGCCGTGCAGAACTGAGTGAGAGGAGCGTCTAAACGTCAAAATATCTCCAACGCGAAGGAAATTACAGTCAGTTTTCGTCAAAATCGATGAAACATTGCGGTTTGAGATCCACCGCGCGTTGTATTACTGCTAAACGCGACATGCAATGCATTTGTCGTGAAAAACTGAGTAAAATGATCGATTAAACGTCGAAGTATTTCCAACGCGAAGGAAATTACAGTCAGTTTTCGTCAAAGTCGACGAAACATTGCGTTTTCAGATCCACCGCGCGTTGTATTGCCCCTAAACGCGACGCGCAATGCGTTTACCGCGAGAAACTGAGAAAATGATCGTTTAAACGTCGAAGTGTTTCCAACGCGAAGGAAATTACAGTCAGTTTTCGCCAAAGTCGACGAAAGATCTCGTTTTGCGAGCGATTGCGCGTTGTTTTGCCGCAAAACGCGGTGTTCGTTGCATTTGCCGTGCAAAACAGAAGGACAGGAACGATTAAACTTCGAAATGTCTCCAACGCAAAGGAAATTAGTCAGTTTTCTTCAAAATCGACGAAAGATCGCGTTTTGCCAACGATTGTTCGACGTTTTGCAAATAAACGTGACGTGCAATGCATTCGTCGTGTAAAACTGAGAGAAAGGAGCGTTTAGACGTCGAAATACTTGCAACGAGAAGGAATTACAGTCAGTTTTCGTCAAAATCGACGAAAGATCGCGTTTTGCGAACGATTGTTCGACGTTTTGCAGATAAACATGACGCACAATGCATTCGTCGTGAAAAACTGAGTAAAATGATCGTTTAAACGTCGAAGTATTTCCAACGCGAAGGAAATTACAGTCAGTTTTCGCCAAAGTCGACGAAATATCGCGTTTTGTGTGCGATTGCGCGTGGTTTTGCCGCATAACGAGGCATGCATTGCATTTGCCGTGCAAAACTGAGGGACAGGAGCGAATAAACCTCGAAATATCTCCAACGCAAAGGAAATTAGTCAGTTTTCGTCAAAATCGATGAAACATTGCGGTTTGAGATCCACCGCGCGTTGTATTACTGCTAAACGCAAAATGCAATGCATTTGTCGTGAACAACTGAGTAAAATAGTCGATTAAACGTCAAAATGTTTGCAGCGCGAAGGAAATTACAGTCAGATTTCGTCAAAATCGATGACACATTGCGGTTTGAGATCCACCGCGCGTTGTATTGCCTCTAAACGCGACGTGCAATGCATTCGTCGTGCAAAACTGAGGGACAGGAGCGAATAAACTCCGAAATATCTCCAACGCAAAGGACATTAGTCAGTTTTCGTCAAAATCGATGAAACATTGCGGTTTGAGATCCACCGCGCGTTGTATCACTGCTAAACGCGACATGCAATGCATTTGTCGTGCGAAGCTGAGTAAAATGATCGATTAAACATCGAAGTATTTCCAACGCGATGGAAATTTCAGTCAGTTTTCTTCAAAATCGATGAAACATAGCGTTTTGCGAACAATTGCGCGTAGTTTAGCCTCTAAAAGCGACGTGCATTCCACTCGCCGTGCAGAACTGACTAAAATAATCCTTTAAACGTCGAAGTATCTCCAACGCGAAGGAAATTACAGTCAGTTTTCGCCAAAGTCGACGAAAGATCGCGTTTTGCGAGCGATTGCGCGTTGTTTTGCCGCAAAACGCGGTGTTCGTTGCATTTGCCGTGCAAAACAGAAGGACAGGAACGATTAAACTTCGAAATGTCTCCAACGCAAAGGAAATTAGTCAGTTTTCTTCAAAATCGACGAAAGATCGCGTTTTGCCAACGATTGTTCGACGTTTTGCAAATAAACGTGACGTGCAATGCATTCGTCGTGTAAAACTGAGAGAAAGGAGCGTTTAGACGTCGAAATACTTGCAACGAGAAGGAATTACAGTCAGTTTTCGTCAAAATCGACGAAAGATCGCGTTTTGCGAACGATTGTTCGACGTTTTGCAGATAAACATGACGTACAGTGCATTCGTCGTGAAAAACTGAGTAAAATGATCGTTTAAACGTCGAAGTATTTCCAACGCGAAGGAAATTACAGTCAGTTTTCGCCAAAGTCGACGAAATATCGCGTTTTGTGTGCGATTGCGCGTGGTTTTGCCGCATAACGCGGCATGCATTGCATTTGCCGTGCAAAACTGAGGGACAGGAGCGAATAAACTTCGAAATATCTCCAACGCAAAGGAAATTAGTCAGTTTTCGTCAAAATCGATGAAACATAGCGGTTTGAGATCCACCGCGCGTTGTATTACTGCTAAACGCGACATACAATGCATTTGTCGTGCGAAACTGAGTAAAATGATCGATTAAACATCGAAGTATTTCCAACGCGAAGGAAATTTCAGTCAGTTTTCTTCAAAATCGATGAAACATAGCGTTTTGCGAACAATTGCGCGTAGTTTGGCCTCTAACAGCGACGTGCATTCCACTCGCCGTGCAGAACTGACTAAAATAATCCTTTAAACGTCGAAGTATCTCCAACGCGAAGGAAATTACAGTCAGTTTTCTTCAAAATCGAAGAATGATCACGTTTTGCGTACGATTGCTCGAGTTTTTGCAGCTATCCGCTATGTACACTGCAGTCGATGTGTAAAACTGAGTGAAAGGAGCGTTTAAACGTCGAAGTATTTCCAACGCAAAGGAAATTACAGTCAGTTTTCGCCAAAGTCGAAGAAAGATCGCGTTTTGCGAGCGATTGCGCGTGGTTTTGCCGCAAAACGCGGCGTGGGTTGCATTTGCCGTCCAAAACAGAGGGACAGGAGCGATTAAACTTCCAAATATCTCCAACGCAAAGGAAATTGTTCAGTTTTCGTAAAAATCGACGAAACATCGCGTTTTGCGAACGATTACTCGAGATAATGCAGCTAAACGCTACGTGCAATGCATTCGTCGTGAGAAACTGAGTAAAATGATAGTTTAAACGTCGAAGTATTTCCAACGCGAAGGAAATTACAGTCAGTTTTCGTCAAAATTGACGAAAGATCGCGTTTTGCGAACGATTGTGCGTGGTTTGGCCTCTAAAAGCGACGTGCATTCCACTCGCCGTGCAGAACTGAGTGAGAGGAGCGTCTAAACGTCAAAATATCTCCAACGCGAAGGAAATTACAGTCAGTTTTCGTCAAAATCGATGAAACATTGCGGTTTGAGATCCACCGCGCGTTGTATTACTGCTAAACGCGACATGCAATGCATTTGTCGTGAAAAACTGAGTAAAATGATCGATTAAACGTCGAAGTATTTCCAACGCGAAGGAAATTACAGTCAGTTTTCGTCAAAGTCGACGAAACATTGCGTTTTCAGATCCACCGCGCGTTGTATTGCACCTAAACGCGACGCGCAATGCGTTTACCGCGAGAAACTGAGAAAATGATCGTTTAAACGTCGAAGTGTTTCCAACGCGAAGGAAATTACAGTCAGTTTTCGCCAAAGTCGACGAAAGATCTCGTTTTGCGAGCGATTGCGCGTTGTTTTGCCGCAAAACGCGGTGTTCGTTGCATTTGCCGTGCAAAACAGAAGGACAGGAACGATTAAACTTCGAAATGTCTCCAACGCAAAGGAAATTAGTCAGTTTTCTTCAAAATCGACGAAAGATCGCGTTTTGCCAACGATTGTTCGACGTTTTGCAAATAAACGTGACGTGCAATGCATTCGTCGTGTAAAACTGAGTAAAATGATCGTTTAAACGTCGAAGTATTTCCAACGCGAAGGAAATTACAGTCAGTTTTCGCCAAAGTCGACGAAATATCGCGTTTTGTGTGCGATTGCGCGTGGTTTTGCCGCATAACGCGGCATGCATTGCATTTGCCGTGCAAAACTGAGGGACAGGAGCGAATAAACTTCGAAATATCTCCAACGCAAAGGAAATTAGTCAGTTTTCGTCAAAATCGATGAAACATTGCGGTTTGAGATCCACCGCGCGTTGTATTACTGCTAAACGCGACATGGAATGCATTTGTCGTGAACAACTGAGTAAAATAGTCGATTAAACGTCAAAATGTTTGCAGCGCGAAGGAAATTACAGTCAGATTTCGTCAAAATCGATGACACATTGCGGATTGAGATCCACCGCGCGTTGTATTGCCTCTAAACGCGACGTGCAATGCATTCGTCGTGCAAAACTGAGGGACAGGAGCGAATAAACTCCGAAATATCTCCAACGCGAAGGAAATTACAGTCAGTTTTCGTCAAAATCGATGAAACATTGCGGTTTGAGATCCACCGCGCGTTGTATTACTGCTAAACGCGACATGCAATGCATTTGTCGTGAAAAACTGAGTAAAATGATCGATTAAACGTCGAAGTATTTCCAACGCGAAGGAAATTACAGTCAGTTTTCGTCAAAGTCGAGGATACATTGCGTTTTCAGATCCACCGCGCGTTGTATTGCCCCTAAACGCGACGCGCAATGCGTTTACCGTGAGAAACTGAGAAAATGATCGTTTAAACGTCGAAGTGTTTCCAACGCGAAGGAAATTACAGTCAGTTCTCGCCAAAGTCGACGAAAGGTCGCGTTTTGCGAGCGATTGCGCGTTGTTTTGCCGCAAAACGCGGTGTTCGTTGCATTTGCCGTGCAAAACAGAAGGACAGGAACGATTAAACTTCGAAATGTCTCCAACGCAAAGGAAATTAGTCAGTTTTCTTCAAAATCGACGAAAGATCGCGTTTTGCCAACGATTGTTCGACGTTTTGCAAATAAACGTGACGTGCAATGCATTCGTCGTGTAAAACTGAGTAAAATGATCGTTTAAACGTCGAAGTATTTCCAACGCGAAGGAAATTACAGTCAGTTTTCGCCAAAGTCGACGAAATATCGCGTTTTGTGTGCGATTGCGCGTGGTTTTGCCGCATAACGCGGCATGCATTGCATTTGCCGTGCAAAACTGAGGGACAGGAGCGAATAAACTTCGAAATATCTCCAACGCAAAGGAAATTAGTCAGTTTTCGTCAAAATCGATGAAACATTGCGGTTTGAGATCCACCGCGCGTTGTATTACTGCTAAACGCGACATGGAATGCATTTGTCGTGAACAACTGAGTAAAATAGTCGATTAAACGTCAAAATGTTTGCAGCGCGAAGGAAATTACAGTCAGATTTCGTCAAAATCGATGACACATTGCGGATTGAGATCCACCGCGCGTTGTATTGCCTCTAAACGCGACGTGCAATGCATTCGTCGTGCAAAACTGAGGGACAGGAGCGAATAAACTCCGAAATATCTCCAACGCGAAGGAAATTACAGTCAGTTTTCGTCAAAATCGATGAAACATTGCGGTTTGAGATCCACCGCGCGTTGTATTACTGCTAAACGCGACATGCAATGCATTTGTCGTGAAAAACTGAGTAAAATGATCGATTAAACGTCGAAGTATTTCCAACGCGAAGGAAATTACAGTCAGTTTTCGTCAAAGTCGAGGATACATTGCGTTTTCAGATCCACCGCGCGTTGTATTGCCCCTAAACGCGACGCGCAATGCGTTTACCGTGAGAAACTGAGAAAATGATCGTTTAAACGTCGAAGTGTTTCCAACGCGAAGGAAATTACAGTCAGTTCTCGCCAAAGTCGACGAAAGGTCGCGTTTTGCGAGCGATTGCGCGTTGTTTTGCCGCAAAACGCGGTGTTCGTTGCATTTGCCGTGCAAAACAGAAGGACAGGAACGATTAAACTTCGAAATGTCTCCAACGCAAAGGAAATTAGTCAGTTTTCTTCAAAATCGACGAAAGATCGCGTTTTGCCAACGATTGTTCGACGTTTTGCAAATAAACGTGACGTGCAATGCATTCGTCGTGTAAAACTGAGAGAAAGGAGCGTTTAGACGTCGAAATACTTGCAACGAGAAGGAATTACAGTGAGTTTTCGTCAAAATCGACGAAAGATCGCGTTTTGCGAACGATTGTTCGACGTTTTGCAGATAAACATGACGCACAATGCATTCGTCGTGAAAAACTGAGTAAAATGATCGTTTAAACGTCGAAGTATTTCCAACGCGAAGGAAATTACAGTCAGTTTTCGCCAAAGTCGACGAAATATCGCGTTTTGTGTGCGATTGCGCGTGGTTTTGCCGCATAACGCGGCATGCATTGCATTTGCCGTGCAAAACTGAGGGACAGGAGCGAATAAACTTCGAAATATCTCCAACGCAAAGGAAATTAGTCAGTTTTCGTCAAAATCGATGAAACATTGCGGTTTGAGATCCACCGCGCGTTGTATTACTGCTAAACGCGAAATGCAATGCATTTGTCGTGAACAACTGAGTAAAATAGTCGATTAAACGTCAAAATGTTTGCAGCGCGAAGGAAATTACAGTCAGATTTCGTCAAAATCGATGACACATTGCGGTTTGAGATCCACCGCGCGTTGTATTGCCTCTAAACGCGACGTGCAATGCATTCGTCGTGCAAAACTGAGGGACAGGAGCGAATAAACTCCGAAATATCTCCAACGCAAAGGACATTAGTCAGTTTTCGTCAAAATCGATGAAACATTGCGGTTTGAGATCCACCGCGCGTTGTATCACTGCTAAACGCGACATGCAATGCATTTGTCGTGCGAAGCTGAGTAAAATGATCGATTAAACATCGAAGTATTTCCAACGCGAAGGAAATTTCAGTCAGTTTTCTTCAAAATCGATGAAACATAGCGTTTTGCGAACAATTGCGCGTAGTTTAGCCTCTAAAAGCGACGTGCATTCCACTCGCCGTGCAGAACTGACTAAAATAATCCTTTAAACGTCGAAGTATCTCCAACGCGAAGGAAATTACAGTCAGTTTTCGTGAAATCGATGAAACATTGCGTTTTGCGAACCATTGCGCGTGGTCTTGTAGCTATCCGCTATGTACACAGCATTCGTCGTGTAAAACTGAGTGAAAGGAGCGTTTAAACGTCGAAATATCTCCAACGCGAAGGAAATTACAGTCAGTTTTCTTCAAAATCGAAGAATGATCACGTTTTGCGGACGATTGCTCGAGTTTTTGCAGCTATCCGCTATGTACACTGCAGTCGATGTGTAAAACTGAGTGAAAGGAGCGTTTAAACGTCGAAGTATTTCCAACGCAAAGGAAATTACAGTCAGTTTTCGCCAAAGTCGAAGAAAGATCGCGTTTTGCGAGCGATTGCGCGTGGTTTTGCCGCAAAACGCGGCGTGGGTTGCATTTGCCGTCCAAAACAGAGGGACAGGAGCGATTAAACTTCCAAATATCTCCAACGCAAAGGAAATTGGTCAGTTTTCGTCAAAATCGACGAAACATCGCGTTTTGCGAACGATTACTCGAGATAATGCAGCTAAACGCTACGTGCAATGCATTCGTCGTGAGAAACTGAGTAAAATGATAGTTTAAACGTCGAAGTATTTCCAACGCGAAGGAAATTACAGTCAGTTTTCGTCAAAATTGACGAAAGATCGCGTTTTGCGAACGATTGTGCGTGGTTTGGCCTCTAAAAGCGACGTGCATTCCACTCGCCGTGCAGAACTGAGTGAGAGGAGCGTCTAAACGTCAAAATATCTCCAACGCGAAGGAAATTACAGTCAGTTTTCGTCAAAATCGATGAAACATTGCGGTTTGAGATCCACCGCGCGTTGTATTACTGCTAAACGCGACATGCAATGCATTTGTCGTGAAAAACTGAGTAAAATGATCGATTAAACGTCGAAGTATTTCCAACGCGAAGGAAATTACAGTCAGTTTTCGTCAAAGTCGACGAAACATTGCGTTTTCAGATCCACCGCGCGTTGTATTGCCCCTAAACGCGACGCGCAATGCGTTTACCGCGAGAAACTGAGAAAATGATCGTTTAAACGTCGAAGTGTTTCCAACGCGAAGGAAATTACAGTCAGTTTTCGCCAAAGTCGACGAAAGATCTCGTTTTGCGAGCGATTGCGCGTTGTTTTGCCGCAAAACGCGGTGTTCGTTGCATTTGCCGTGCAAAACAGAAGGACAGGAACGATTAAACTTCGAAATGTCTCCAACGCAAAGGAAATTAGTCAGTTTTCTTCAAAATCGACGAAAGATCGCGTTTTGCCAACGATTGTTCGACGTTTTGCAAATAAACGTGACGTGCAATGCATTCGTCGTGTAAAACTGAGTAAAATGATCGTTTAAACGTCGAAGTATTTCCAACGCGAAGGAAATTACAGTCAGTTTTCGCCAAAGTCGACGAAATATCGCGTTTTGTGTGCGATTGCGCGTGGTTTTGCCGCATAACGCGGCATGCATTGCATTTGCCGTGCAAAACTGAGGGACAGGAGCGAATAAACTTCGAAATATCTCCAACGCAAAGGAAATTAGTCAGTTTTCGTCAAAATCGATGAAACATTGCGGTTTGAGACCCACCGCGCGTTGTATTACTGCTAAACTCGACATGGAATGCATTTGTCGTGAACAACTGAGTAAAATAGTCGATTAAACGTCAAAATGTTTGCAGCGCGAAGGAAATTACAGTCAGATTTCGTCAAAATCGATGACACATTGCGGATTGAGATCCACCGCGCGTTGTATTGCCTCTAAACGCGACGTGCAATGCATTCGTCGTGCAAAACTGAGGGACAGGAGCGAATAAACTCCGAAATATCTCCAACGCGAAGGAAATTACAGTCAGTTTTCGTCAAAATCGATGAAACATTGCGGTTTGAGATCCACCGCGCGTTGTATTGCCTCTAAACGCGACGTGCAATGCATTCGTCGTGCAAAACTGAGGGACAGGAGCGAATAAACTTCGAAATATCTCCAACGCGAAGGAAATTACAGTCAGTTTTCGTCAAAATCGATGAAACACTGCGTTTTGAGGTCCACCGCGTGTTGTATTGCCTCTAAACGCGACGTGCAATGCGTTTGTCGTGAAGAACTGAGTAAAATGATCGTTTAAACGTCGAAGTATTTCCAATGCGAAGGAAATTACAGTCAGTTTTCTTCAAAATCGAAGAATGATCACGTTTTGCGGACGATTGCTCGAGTTTTTGCAGCTATCCGCTATGTACACTGCAGTCGATGTGTAAAACTGAGTGAAAGGAGCGTTTAAACGTCGAAGTATTTCCAACGCAAAGGAAATTACAGTCAGTTTTCGCCAAAGTCGAAGAAAGATCGCGTTTTGCGAGCGATTGCGCGTGGTTTTGCCGCAAAACGCGGCGTGGGTTGCATTTGCCGTCCAAAACAGAGGGACGGGAGCGATTAAACTTCCAAATATCTCCAACGCAAAGGAAATTGGTCAGTTTTCGTCAAAATCGACGAAACATCGCGTTTTGCGAACGATTACTCGAGATAATGCAGCTAAACGCTACGTGCAATGCAATCGTCGTGAGAAACTGAGTAAAATGATAGCTTAAACGTCGAAGTATTTCCAACGCGAAGGAAATTACAGTCAGTTTTCGTCAAAATTGACGAAAGATCGCGTTTTGCGAACGATTGTGCGTGGTTTGGCCTCTAAAAGCGACGTGCATTCCACTCGCCGTGCAGAACTGAGTGAGAGGAGCGTCGAAACGTCAAAATATATCCAACGCGAAGGAAATTACAGTCAGTTTTCGTCAAAATCGATGAAACATTGCGGTTTGAGATCCACCGCGCGTTGTATTACTGCTAAACGCGACATGCAATGCATTTGTCGTGAAAAACTGAGTAAAATGATCGATTAAACGTCGAAGTATTTCCAACGCGAAGGAAATTACAGTCAGTTTTCGTCAAAGTCGACGAAACATTGCGTTTTCAGATCCACCGCGCGTTGTATTGCCCCTAAACGCGACGCGCAATGCGTTTACCGCGAGAAACTGAGAAAATGATCGTTTAAACGTCGAAGTGTTTCCAACGCGAAGGAAATTACAGTCAGTTTTCGCCAAAGTCGACGAAAGATCTCGTTTTGCGAGCGATTGCGCGTTGTTTTGCCGCAAAACGCGGTGTTCGTTGCATTTGCCGTGCAAAACAGAAGGACAGGAACGATTAAACTTCGAAATGTCTCCAACGCAAAGGAAATTAGTCAGTTTTCTTCAAAATCGACGAAAGATCGCGTTTTGCCAACGATTGTTCGACGTTTTGCAAATAAACGTGACGTGCAATGCATTCGTCGTGTAAAACTGAGTAAAATGATCGTTTAAACGTCGAAGTATTTCCAACGCGAAGGAAATTACAGTCAGTTTTCGCCAAAGTCGACGAAATATCGCGTTTTGTGTGCGATTGCGCGTGGTTTTGCCGCATAACGCGGCATGCATTGCATTTGCCGTGCAAAACTGAGGGACAGGAGCGAATAAACTTCGAAATATCTCCAACGCAAAGGAAATTAGTCAGTTTTCGTCAAAATCGATGAAACATTGCGGTTTGAGACCCACCGCGCGTTGTATTACTGCTAAACGCGACATGGAATGCATTTGTCGTGAACAACTGAGTAAAATAGTCGATTAAACGTCAAAATGTTTGCAGCGCGAAGGAAATTACAGTCAGATTTCGTCAAAATCGATGACACATTGCGGATTGAGATCCACCGCGCGTTGTATTGCCTCTAAACGCGACGTGCAATGCATTCGTCGTGCAAAACTGAGGGACAGGAGCGAATAAACTCCGAAATATCTCCAACGCGAAGGAAATTACAGTCAGTTTTCGTCAAAATCGATGAAACATTGCGGTTTGAGATCCACCGCGCGTTGTATCACTGCTAAACGCGACATGCAATGCATTTGTCGTGCGAAGCTGAGTAAAATGATCGATTAAACATCGAAGTATTTCCAACGCGAAGGAAATTTCAGTCAGTTTTCTTCAAAATCGATGAAACATAGCGTTTTGCGAACAATTGCGCGTAGTTTAGCCTCTAAAAGCGACGTGCATTCCACTCGCCGTGCAGAACTGACTAAAATAATCCTTTAAACGTCGAAGTATCTCCAACGCGAAGGAAATTACAGTCAGTTTTCGTCAAAATCGATGAAACACTGCGTTTTGAGGTCCACCGCGTGTTGTATTGCCTCTAAACGCGACGTGCAATGCGTTTGTCGTGAAGAACTGAGTAAAATGATCGTTTAAACGTCGAAGTATTTCCAATGCGAAGGAAATTACAGTCAGTTTTCTTCAAAATCGAAGAATGATCACGTTTTGCGGACGATTGCTCGAGTTTTTGCAGCTATCCGCTATGTACACTGCAGTCGATGTGTAAAACTGAGTGAAAGGAGCGTTTAAACGTCGAAGTATTTCCAACGCAAAGGAAATTACAGTCAGTTTTCGCCAAAGTCGAAGAAAGATCGCGTTTTGCGAGCGATTGCGCGTGGTTTTGCCGCAAAACGCGGCGTGGGTTGCATTTGCCGTCCAAAACAGAGGGACAGGAGCGATTAAACTTCCAAATATCTCCAACGCAAAGGAAATTGGTCAGTTTTCGTCAAAATCGACGAAACATCGCGTTTTGCGAACGATTACTCGAGATAATGCAGCTAAACGCTACGTGCAATGCATTCGTCGTGAGAAACTGAGTAAAATGATAGCTTAAACGTCGAAGTATTTCCAACGCGAAGGAAATTACAGTCAGTTTTCGTCAAAATTGACGAAAGATCGCGTTTTGCGAACGATTGTGCGTGGTTTGGCCTCTAAAAGCGACGTGCATTCCACTCGCCGTGCAGAACTGAGTGAGAGGAGCGTCTAAACGTCAAAATATCTCCAACGCGAAGGAAATTACAGTCAGTTTTCGTCAAAATCGATGAAACATTGCGGTTTGAGATCCACCGCGCGTTGTATTACTGCTAAACGCGACATGCAATGCATTTGTCGTGAAAAACTGAGAAAATGATCGTTTAAACGTCGAAGTGTTTCCAACGCGAAGGAAATTACAGTCAGTTTTCGCCAAAGTCGACGAAAGATCTCGTTTTGCGAGCGATTGCGCGTTGTTTTGCCGCAAAACGCGGTGTTCGTTGCATTTGCCGTGCAAAACAGAAGGACAGGAACGATTAAACTTCGAAATGTCTCCAACGCAAAGGAAATTAGTCAGTTTTCTTCAAAATCGACGAAAGATCGCGTTTTGCCAACGATTGTTCGACGTTTTGCAAATAAACGTGACGTGCAATGCATTCGTCGTGTAAAACTGAGTAAAATGATCGTTTAAACGTCGAAGTATTTCCAACGCGAAGGAAATTACAGTCAGTTTTCGCCAAAGTCGACGAAATATCGCGTTTTGTGTGCGATTGCGCGTGGTTTTGCCGCATAACGCGGCATGCATTGCATTTGCCGTGCAAAACTGAGGGACAGGAGCGAATAAACTTCGAAATATCTC
This sequence comes from Bombus dahlbomii, assembly GCA_037178635.1. Classification (NCBI taxonomy): domain Eukaryota; kingdom Metazoa; phylum Arthropoda; class Insecta; order Hymenoptera; family Apidae; genus Bombus; species Bombus dahlbomii. The sequence goes on from CM074117.1 coordinate 2,147,337, forward strand.
CAACGCAAAGGAAATTAGTCAGTTTTCGTCAAAATCGATGAAACATTGCGGTTTGAGATCCACCGCGCGTTGTATTACTGCTAAACGCGACATGGAATGCATTTGTCGTGAACAACTGAGTAAAATAGTCGATTAAACGTCAAAATGTTTGCAGCGCGAAGGAAATTACAGTCAGATTTCGTCAAAATCGATGACACATTGCGGATTGAGATCCACCGCGCGTTGTATTGCCTCTAAACGCGACGTGCAATGCATTCGTCGTGCAAAACTGAGGGACAGGAGCGAATAAACTCCGAAATATCTCCAACGCGAAGGAAATTACAGTCAGTTTTCGTCAAAATCGATGAAACATTGCGGTTTGAGATCCACCGCGCGTTGTATTACTGCTAAACGCGACATGCAATGCATTTGTCGTGAAAAACTGAGTAAAATGATCGATTAAACGTCGAAGTATTTCCAACGCGAAGGAAATTACAGTCAGTTTTCGTCAAAGTCGACGATACATTGCGTTTTCAGATCCACCGCGCGTTGTATTGCCCCTAAACGCGACGCGCAATGCGTTTACCGTGAGAAACTGAGAAAATGATCGTTTAAACGTCGAAGTGTTTCCAACGCGAAGGAAATTACAGTCAGTTCTCGCCAAAGTCGACGAAAGGTCGCGTTTTGCGAGGGATTGCGCGTTGTTTTGCCGCAAAACGCGGTGTTCGTTGCATTTGCCGTGCAAAACAGAAGGACAGGAACGATTAAACTTCGAAATGTCTCCAACGCAAAGGAAATTAGTCAGTTTTCTTCAAAATCGACGAAAGATCGCGTTTTGCCAACGATTGTTCGACGTTTTGCAAATAAACGTGACGTGCAATGCATTCGTCGTGTAAAACTGAGAGAAAGGAGCGTTTAGACGTCGAAATACTTGCAACGAGAAGGAATTACAGTCAGTTTTCGTCAAAATCGACGAAAGATCGCGTTTTGCGAACGATTGTTCGACGTTTTGCAGATAAACATGACGCACAATGCATTCGTCGTGAAAAACTGAGTAAAATGTTCGTTTAAACGTCGAAGTATTTCCAACGCGAAGGAAATTACAGTCAGTTTTCGCCAAAGTCGACGAAATATCGCGTTTTGCGAACAATTGCGCGTAGTTTAGCCTCTAAAAGCGACGTGCATTCCACTCGCCGTGCAGAACTGACTAAAATAATCCTTTAAACGTCGAAGTATCTCCAACGCGAAGGAAATTACAGTCAGTTTTCGTCAAAATCGATGAAACACTGCGTTTTGAGGTCCACCGCGTGTTGTATTGCCTCTAAACGCGACGTGCAATGCGTTTGTCGTGAAGAACTGAGTAAAATGATCGTTTAAACGTCGAAGTATTTCCAATGCGAAGGAAATTACAGTCAGTTTTCTTCAAAATCGACAAAAGATCGCGTTTTGCGAAAGATTGCTCGAGGTTTTGCAGTTCAATGTGACGTGCAATGCATTCGCCGTGCAAAACTGAGAGAAAGGAGCGTTTAGAAGTCGAAATACCTACAACGCGAAGGGAATTACAGTCAGTTTTCGTGAAATCGATGAAACATTGCGTTTTGCGAACCATTGCGCGTGGTCTTGTAGCTATCCGCTATGTACACAGCATTCCTCGTGTAAAACTGAGTGAAAGGAGCGTTTAAACGTCGAAATATCTCCAACGCGAAGGAAATTACAGTCAGTTTTCTTCAAAATCGAAGAATGATCACGTTTTGCGTACGATTGCTCGAGTTTTTGCAGCTATCCGCTATGTACACTGCAGTCGATGTGTAAAACTGAGTGAAAGGAGCGTTTAAACGTCGAAGTATTTCCAACGCAAAGGAAATTACAGTCAGTTTTCGCCAAAGTCGAAGAAAGATCGCGTTTTGCGAGCGATTGCGCGTGGTTTTGCCGCAAAACGCGGCGTGGGTTGCATTTGCCGTCCAAAACAGAGGGACAGGAGCGATTAAACTTCCAAATATCTCCAACGCAAAGGAAATTGGTCAGTTTTCGTCAAAATCGACGAAACATCGCGTTTTGCGAACGATTACTCGAGATAATGCAGCTAAACGCTACGTGCAATGCATTCGTCGTGAGAAACTGAGTAAAATGATAGCTTAAACGTCGAAGTATTTCCAACGCGAAGGAAATTACAGTCAGTTTTCGTCAAAATTGACGAAAGATCGCGTTTTGCGAACGATTGTGCGTGGTTTGGCCTCTAAAAGCGACGTGCATTCCACTCGCCGTGCAGAACTGAGTGAGAGGAGCGTCTAAACGTCAAAATATCTCCAACGCGAAGGAAATTACAGTCAGTTTTCGTCAAAGTCGACGAAACATTGCGTTTTCAGATCCACCGCGCGTTGTATTGCCCCTAAACGCGACGCGCAATGCGTTTACCGCGAGAAACTGAGAAAATGATCGTTTAAACGTCGAAGTGTTTCCAACGCGAAGGAAATTACAGTCAGTTTTCGCCAAAGTCGACGAAAGATCTCGTTTTGCGAGCGATTGCGCGTTGTTTTGCCGCAAAACGCGGTGTTCGTTGCATTTGCCGTGCAAAACAGAAGGACAGGAACGATTAAACTTCGAAATGTCTCCAACGCAAAGGAAATTAGTCAGTTTTCTTCAAAATCGACGAAAGATCGCGTTTTGCCAACGATTGTTCGACGTTTTGCAAATAAACGTGACGTGCAATGCATTCGTCGTGTAAAACTGAGTAAAATGATCGTTTAAACGTCGAAGTATTTCCAACGCGAAGGAAATTACAGTCAGTTTTCGCCAAAGTCGACGAAATATCGCGTTTTGTGTGCGATTGCGCGTGGTTTTGCCGCATAACGCGGCATGCATTGCATTTGCCGTGCAAAACTGAGGGACAGGAGCGAATAAACTTCGAAATATCTCCAACGCAAAGGAAATTAGTCAGTTTTCGTCAAAATCGATGAAACATTGCGGTTTGAGATCCACCGCGCGTTGTATTACTGCTAAACGCGACATGGAATGCATTTGTCGTGAACAACTGAGTAAAATAGTCGATTAAACGTCAAAATGTTTGCAGCGCGAAGGAAATTACATTCAGATTTCGTCAAAATCGATGACACATTGCGGATTGAGATCCACCGCGCGTTGTATTGCCTCTAAACGCGACGTGCAATGCATTCGTCGTGCAAAACTGAGGGACAGGAGCGAATAAACTCCGAAATATCTCCAACGCGAAGGAAATTACAGTCAGTTTTCGTCAAAATCGATGAAACATTGCGGTTTGAGATCCACCGCGCGTTGTATCACTGCTAAACGCGACATGCAATGCATTTGTCGTGCGAAGCTGAGTAAAATGATCGATTAAACATCGAAGTATTTCCAACGCGAAGGAAATTTCAGTCAGTTTTCTTCAAAATCGATGAAACATAGCGTTTTGCGAACAATTGCGCGTAGTTTAGCCTCTAAAAGCGACGTGCATTCCACTCGCCGTGCAGAACTGACTAAAATAATCCTTTAAACGTCGAAGTATCTCCAACGCGAAGGAAATTACAGTCAGTTTTCGTCAAAATCGATGAAACACTGCGTTTTGAGGTCCACCGCGTGTTGTATTGCCTCTAAACGCGACGTGCAATGCGTTTGTCGTGAAGAACTGAGTAAAATGATCGTTTAAACGTCGAAGTATTTCCAATGCGAAGGAAATTACAGTCAGTTTTCTTCAAAATCGACAAAAGATCGCGTTTTGCGAAAGATTGCTCGAGGTTTTGCAGCTCAATGTGACGTGCAATGCATTCGCCGTGCAAAACTGAGCGAAAGGAGCGTTTAGACGTCGAAATACCTACAACGCGAAGGGAATTACAGTCAGTTTTCGTGAAATCGATGAAACATTGCGTTTTGCGAACCATTGCGCGTGGTCTTGTAGCTATCCGCTATGTACACAGCATTCGTCGTGTAAAACTGAGTGAAAGGAGCGTTTAAACGTCGAAATATCTCCAACGCGTAGGAAATTACAGTCAGTTTTCTTCAAAATCGAAGAATGATCACGTTTTGCGGACGATTGCTCGAGTTTTTGCAGCTATCCGCTATGTACACTGCAGTCGATGTGTAAAACTGAGTGAAAGGAGCGTTTAAACGTCGAAGTATCTCCAACGCAAAGGAAATTACAGTCAGTTTTCGCCAAAGTCGAAGAAAGATCGCGTTTTGCGAGCGATTGCGCGTGGTTTTGCCGCAAAACGCGGCGTGGGTTGCATTTGCCGTGCAAAACAGAGGGACAGGAGCGATTAAACTTCGAAATATCTCCAACGCAAAGGAAATTGGTCAGTTTTCGTCAAAATCGACGAAACATCGCGTTTTGCGAACGATTACTCGAGATAATGCAGCTAAACGCTACGTGCAATGCATTCGCCGTGAGAAACTGAGTAAAATGATAGTTTATACGTCGAAGTATTTCCAACGCGAAGGAAATTACAGTCAGTTTTCGTCCAAATTGACGAAAGATCGCGTTTTGCGAACGATTGTGCGTGGTTTGGCCTCTAAAAGCGACGTGCATTCCACTCGCCGTGCAGAACTGAGTGATAGGAGCGTCTAAACGTCAAAATATCTCCAACGCGAAGGAAATTACAGTCAGTTTTCGTCAAAATCGATGAAACATTGCGGTTTGAGCTCCACCGCGCGTTGTATTACTGCTAAACGCGACATGCAATGCATTTGTCGTGAAAAACTGAGTAAAATGATCGATTAAACGTCGAAGTATTTCCAACGCGAAGGAAATTACAGTCAGTTTTCGTCAAAGTCGACGAAACATTGCGTTTTCAGATCCACCGCGCGTTGTATTGCACCTAAACGCGACGCGCAATGCGTTTACCGTGAGAAACTGAGAAAATGATCGTTTAAACGTCGAAGTGTTTCCAACGCGAAGGAAATTACAGTCAGTTTTCGCCAAAGTCGACGAAAGATCGCGTTTTGCGAGCGATTGCGCGTTGTTTTGCCGCAAAACGCGGTGTTCGTTGCATTTGCCGTGCAAAACAGAAGGACAGGAACGATTAAACTTCGAAATGTCTCCAACGCAAAGGAAATTAGTCAGTTTTCTTAAAATCGACGAAAGATCGCGTTTTGCCAACGATTGTTCGACGTTTTGCAAATAAACGTGACGTACAATGCATTCGTCGTGTAAAACTGAGAGAAAGGAGCGTTTAGACGTCGAAATACTTGCAACGAGAAGGAATTACAGTCAGTTTTCGTCAAAATCGACGAAAGATCGCGTTTTGCGAACGATTGTTCGACGTTTTGCAGATAAACGTGACGTGCAATGCATTCGTCGTGTAAAACTGAGTAAAATGATCGTTTAACCGTCGAAGTATTTCCAACGCGAAGGAAATTACAGTCAGTTTTCGCCAAAGTCGACGAAATATCGCGTTTTGTGTGCGATTGCGCGTGGTTTTGCCGCATAACGCGGCATGCATTGCATTTGCCGTGCAAAACTGAGGGACAGGAGCGAATAAACTTCGAAATATCTCCAACGCAAAGGAAATTAGTCAGTTTTCGTCAAAATCGATGAAACATTGCGGTTTGAGATCCACCGCGCGTTGTATTACTGCTAAACGCGACATGGAATGCATTTGTCGTGAACAACTGAGTAAAATAGTCGATTAAACGTCAAAATGTTTGCAGCGCGAAGGAAATTACATTCAGATTTCGTCAAAATCGATGACACATTGCGGATTGAGATCCACCGCGCGTTGTATTGCCTCTAAACGCGACGTGCAATGCATTCGTCGTGCAAAACTGAGGGACAGGAGCGAATAAACTCCGAAATATCTCCAACGCGAAGGAAATTACAGTCAGTTTTCGTCAAAATCGATGAAACATTGCGGTTTGAGATCCACCGCGCGTTGTATCACTGCTAAACGCGACATGCAATGCATTTGTCGTGCGAAGCTGAGTAAAATGATCGATTAAACATCGAAGTATTTCCAACGCGAAGGAAATTTCAGTCAGTTTTCTTCAAAATCGATGAAACATAGCGTTTTGCGAACAATTGCGCGTAGTTTAGCCTCTAAAAGCGACGTGCATTCCACTCGCCGTGCAGAACTGACTAAAATAATCCTTTAAACGTCGAAGTATCTCCAACGCGAAGGAAATTACAGTCAGTTTTCGTCAAAATCGATGAAACACTGCGTTTTGAGGTCCACCGCGTGTTGTATTGCCTCTAAACGCGACGTGCAATGCGTTTGTCGTGAAGAACTGAGTAAAATGATCGTTTAAACGTCGAAGTATTTCCAATGCGAAGGAAATTACAGTCAGTTTTCTTCAAAATCGACAAAAGATCGCGTTTTGCGAAAGATTGCTCGAGGTTTTGCAGCTCAATGTGACGTGCAATGCATTCGCCGTGCAAAACTGAGAGAAAGGAGTGTTTAGAAGTCGAAATACCTACAACGCGAAGGGAATTACAGTCAGTTTTCGTGAAATCGAAGAATGATCACGTTTTGCGGACGATTGCTCGAGTTTTTGCAGCTATCCGCTATGTACACTGCAGTCGATGTGTAAAACTGAGTGAAAGGAGCGTTTAAACGTCGAAGTATCTCCAACGCAAAGGAAATTACAGTCAGTTTTCGCCATAGTCGAAGAAAGATCGCGTTTTGCGAGCGATTGCGCGTGGTTCTGCCGCAAAACGCGGCGTGGGTTGCAATTGCCGTCCAAAACAGAGGGACAGGAGCGATTAAACTTCCAAATATCTCCAACGCAAAGGAAATTGGTCAGTTTTCGTCAAAATCGACGAAACATCGCGTTTTGCGAACGATTACTCGAGATAATGCAGCTAAACGCTACGTGCAATGCATTCGCCGTGAGAAACTGAGTAAAATGATAGTTTATACGTCGAAGTATTTCCAACGCGAAGGAAATTACAGTCAGTTTTCGTCAAAATTGACGAAAGATCGCGTTTTGCGAACGATTGTGCGTGGTTTGGCCTCTAAAAGCGACGTGCATTCCACTCGCCGTGCAGAACTGAGTGATAGTAGCGTCTAAACGTCAAAATATCTCCAACGCGAAGGAAATTACAGTCAGTTTTCGTCAAAATCGATGAAACATTGCGGTTTGAGATCCACCGCGCGTTGTATTACTGCTAAACGCGACATGCAATGCATTTGTCGTGAAAAACTGAGTAAAATGATCGATTAAACGTCGAAGTATTTCCAACGCGAAGGAAATTACAGTCAGTTTTCGCCAAAGTCGACGAAAGATCGCGTTTTGCGAGCGATTGCGCGTGGTTTTGCCGCATAACGCGGCATGCATTGCATTTGCCGTGCAAAACTGAGGGACAGGAGCGAATAAACTTCGAAATATCTCCAACGCAAAGGAAATTAGTCAGTTTTCGTCAAAATCGATGAAACATTGCGGTTTGAGATCCACCGCGCGTTGTATTACTGCTAAACGCGACATACAATGCATTTGTCGTGCGAAACTGAGTAAAATGATCGATTAAACATCGAAGTATTTCCAACGCGAAGGAAATTTCAGTCAGTTTTCTTCAAAATCGATGAAACATAGCGTTTTGCGAACAATTGCGCGTAGTTTGGCCTCTAAAAGCGACGTGCATTCCACTCGCCGTGCAGAACTGACTAAAATAATCCTTTAAACGTCGAAGTATCTCCAACGCGAAGGAAATTACAGTCAGTTTTCTTCAAAATCGAAGAATGATCACGTTTTGCGTACGATTGCTCGAGTTTTTGCAGCTATCTGCTATGTACACTGCAGTCGATGTGTAAAACTGAGTGAAAGGAGCGTTTAAACGTCGAAGTATTTCCAACGCAAAGGAAATTACAGTCAGTTTTCGCCAAAGTCGAAGAAAGATCGCGTTTTGCGAGCGATTGCGCGTGGTTTTGCCGCAAAACGCGGAGTGGGTTGCATTTGCCGTGCAAAACAGAGGGACAGGAGCGATTAAACTTCGAAATATCTCCAACGCAAAGGAAATTGGTCAGTTTTCGTCAAAATCGACGAAACATCGCGTTTTGCGAACGATTACTCGAGATAATGCAGCTAAACGCTACGTGCAATGCATTCGCCGTGAGAAATTGAGTAAAATGATAGTTTATACGTCGAAGTATTTCCAACGCGAAGGAAATTACAGTCAGTTTTCGTCCAAATTGACGAAAGATCGCGTTTTGCGAACGATTGTGCGTGGTTTGGCCTCTAAAAGCGACGTGCATTCCACTCGCCGTGCAGAACTGAGTGAGAGGAGCGTCTAAACGTCAAAATATCTCCAACGCGAAGGAAATTACAGTCAGTTTTCGTCAAAATCGATGAAACATTGCGGTTTGAGATCCACCGCGCGTTGTATTACTGCTAAACGCGACATGCAATGCATTTGTCGTGAAAAACTGAGTAAAATGATCGATTAAACGTCGAAGTATTTCCAACGCGAAGGAAATTACAGTCAGTTTTCGTCAAAGTCGACGAAACATTGCGTTTTCAGATCCACCGCGCGTTGTATTGCCCCTAAACGCGACGCGCAATGCGTTTACCGCGAGAAACTGAGAAAATGATCGTTTAAACGTCGAAGTGTTTCCAACGCGAAGGAAATTACAGTCAGTTTTCGCCAAAGTCGACGAAAGATCTCGTTTTGCGAGCGATTGCGCGTTGTTTTGCCGCAAAACGCGGTGTTCGTTGCATTTGCCGTGCAAAACAGAAGGACAGGAACGATTAAACTTCGAAATGTCTCCAACGCAAAGGAAATTAGTCAGTTTTCTTCAAAATCGACGAAAGATCGCGTTTTGCCAACGATTGTTCGACGTTTTGCAAATAAACGTGACGTGCAATGCATTCGTCGTGTAAAACTGAGTAAAATGATCGTTTAAACGTCGAAGTATTTCCAACGCGAAGGAAATTACAGTCAGTTTTCGCCAAAGTCGACGAAATATCGCGTTTTGTGTGCGATTGCGCGTGGTTTTGCCGCATAACGCGGCATGCATTGCATTTGCCGTGCAAAACTGAGGGACAGGAGCGAATAAACTTCGAAATATCTCCAACGCAAAGGAAATTAGTCAGTTTTCGTCAAAATCGATGAAACATTGCGGTTTGAGATCCACCGCGCGTTGTATTACTGCTAAACGCGACATGGAATGCATTTGTCGTGAACAACTGAGTAAAATAGTCGATTAAACGTCAAAATGTTTGCAGCGCGAAGGAAATTACAGTCAGATTTCGTCAAAATCGATGACACATTGCGGATTGAGATCCACCGCGCGTTGTATTGCCTCTAAACGCGACGTGCAATGCATTCGTCGTGCAAAACTGAGGGACAGGAGCGAATAAACTCCGAAATATCTCCAACGCGAAGGAAATTACAGTCAGTTTTCGTCAAAATCGATGAAACATTGCGGTTTGAGATCCACCGCGCGTTGTATTACTGCTAAACGCGACATGCAATGCATTTGTCGTGAAAAACTGAGTAAAATGATCGATTAAACGTCGAAGTATTTCCAACGCGAAGGAAATTACAGTCAGTTTTCATCAAAGTCGACGATACATTGCGTTTTCAGATCCACCGCGCGTTGTATTGCCCCTAAACGCGACGCGCAATGCGTTTACCGTGAGAAACTGAGAAAATGATCGTTTAAACGTCGAAGTGTTTCCAACGCGAAGGAAATTACAGTCAGTTCTCGCCAAAGTCGACGAAAGGTCGCGTTTTGCGAGCGATTGCGCGTTGTTTTGCCGCAAAACGCGGTGTTCGTTGCATTTGCCGTGCAAAACAGAAGGACAGGAACGATTAAACTTCGAAATGTCTCCAACGCAAAGGAAATTAGTCAGTTTTCTTCAAAATCGACGAAAGATCGCGTTTTGCCAACGATTGTTCGACGTTTTGCAAATAAACGTGACGTGCAATGCATTCGTCGTGTAAAACTGAGAGAAAGGAGCGTTTAGACGTCGAAATACTTGCAACGAGAAGGAATTACAGTCAGTTTTCGTCAAAATCGACGAAAGATCGCGTTTTGCGAACGATTGTTCGACGTTTTGCAGATAAACATGACGCACAATGCATTCGTCGTGAAAAACTGAGTAAAATGATCGTTTAAACGTCGAAGTATTTCCAACGCGAAGGAAATTACAGTCAGTTTTCGCCAAAGTCGACGAAATATCGCGTTTTGTGTGCGATTGCGCGTGGTTTTGCCGCATAACGAGGCATGCATTGCATTTGCCGTGCAAAACTGAGGGACAGGAGCGAATAAACCTCGAAATATCTCCAACGCAAAGGAAATTAGTCAGTTTTCGTCAAAATCGATGAAACATTGCGGTTTGAGATCCACCGCGCGTTGTATTACTGCTAAACGCAAAATGCAATGCATTTGTCGTGAACAACTGAGTAAAATAGTCGATTAAACGTCAAAATGTTTGCAGCGCGAAGGAAATTACAGTCAGATTTCGTCAAAATCGATGACACATTGCGGTTTGAGATCCACCGCGCGTTGTATTGCCTCTAAACGCGACGTGCAATGCATTCGTCGTGCAAAACTGAGGGACAGGAGCGAATAAACTCCGAAATATCTCCAACGCAAAGGACATTAGTCAGTTTTCGTCAAAATCGATGAAACATTGCGGTTTGAGATCCACCGCGCGTTGTATCACTGCTAAACGCGACATGCAATGCATTTGTCGTGCGAAGCTGAGTAAAATGATCGATTAAACATCGAAGTATTTCCAACGCGATGGAAATTTCAGTCAGTTTTCTTCAAAATCGATGAAACATAGCGTTTTGCGAACAATTGCGCGTAGTTTAGCCTCTAAAAGCGACGTGCATTCCACTCGCCGTGCAGAACTGACTAAAATAATCCTTTAAACGTCGAAGTATCTCCAACGCGAAGGAAATTACAGTCAGTTTTCGTCAAAATTGACGAAAGATCGCGTTTTGCGAACGATTGTGCGTGGTTTGGCCTCTAAAAGCGACGTGCATTCCACTCGCCGTGCAGAACTGAGTGAGAGGAGCGTCTAAACGTCAAAATATCTCCAACGCGAAGGAAATTACAGTCAGTTTTCGTCAAAATCGATGAAACATTGCGGTTTGAGATCCACCGCGCGTTGTATTACTGCTAAACGCGACATGCAATGCATTTGTCGTGAAAAACTGAGTAAAATGATCGATTAAACGTCGAAGTATTTCCAACGCGAAGGAAATTACAGTCAGTTTTCGTCAAAGTCGACGAAACATTGCGTTTTCAGATCCACCGCGCGTTGTATTGCCCCTAAACGCGACGCGCAATGCGTTTACCGCGAGAAACTGAGAAAATGATCGTTTAAACGTCGAAGTGTTTCCAACGCGAAGGAAATTACAGTCAGTTTTCGCCAAAGTCGACGAAAGATCTCGTTTTGCGAGCGATTGCGCGTTGTTTTGCCGCAAAACGCGGTGTTCGTTGCATTTGCCGTGCAAAACAGAAGGACAGGAACGATTAAACTTCGAAATGTCTCCAACGCAAAGGAAATTAGTCAGTTTTCTTCAAAATCGACGAAAGATCGCGTTTTGCCAACGATTGTTCGACGTTTTGCAAATAAACGTGACGTGCAATGCATTCGTCGTGTAAAACTGAGTAAAATGATCGTTTAAACGTCGAAGTATTTCCAACGCGAAGGAAATTACAGTCAGTTTTCGCCAAAGTCGACGAAATATCGCGTTTTGTGTGCGATTGCGCGTGGTTTTGCCGCATAACGCGGCATGCATTGCATTTGCCGTGCAAAACTGAGGGACAGGAGCGAATAAACTTCGAAATATCTCCAACGCAAAGGAAATTAGTCAGTTTTCGTCAAAATCGATGAAACATTGCGGTTTGAGATCCACCGCGCGTTGTATTACTGCTAAACGCGACATGGAATGCATTTGTCGTGAACAACTGAGTAAAATAGTCGATTAAACGTCAAAATGTTTGCAGCGCGAAGGAAATTACAGTCAGATTTCGTCAAAATCGATGACACATTGCGGATTGAGATCCACCGCGCGTTGTATTGCCTCTAAACGCGACGTGCAATGCATTCGTCGTGCAAAACTGAGGGACAGGAGCGAATAAACTCCGAAATATCTCCAACGCGAAGGAAATTACAGTCAGTTTTCGTCAAAATCGATGAAACATTGCGGTTTGAGATCCACCGCGCGTTGTATTACTGCTAAACGCGACATGCAATGCATTTGTCGTGAAAAACTGAGTAAAATGATCGATTAAACGTCGAAGTATTTCCAACGCGAAGGAAATTACAGTCAGTTTTCGTCAAAGTCGACGATACATTGCGTTTTCAGATCCACCGCGCGTTGTATTGCCCCTAAACGCGACGCGCAATGCGTTTACCGTGAGAAACTGAGAAAATGATCGTTTAAACGTCGAAGTGTTTCCAACGCGAAGGAAATTACAGTCAGTTCTCGCCAAAGTCGACGAAAGGTCGCGTTTTGCGAGCGATTGCGCGTTGTTTTGCCGCAAAACGCGGTGTTCGTTGCATTTGCCGTGCAAAACAGAAGGACAGGAACGATTAAACTTCGAAATGTCTCCAACGCAAAGGAAATTAGTCAGTTTTCTTCAAAATCGACGAAAGATCGCGTTTTGCCAACGATTGTTCGACGTTTTGCAAATAAACGTGACGTGCAATGCATTCGTCGTGTAAAACTGAGAGAAAGGAGCGTTTAGACGTCGAAATACTTGCAACGAGAAGGAATTACAGTCAGTTTTCGTCAAAATCGACGAAAGATCGCGTTTTGCGAACGATTGTTCGACGTTTTGCAGATAAACATGACGCACAATGCATTCGTCGTGAAAAACTGAGTAAAATGATCGTTTAAACGTCGAAGTATTTCCAACGCGAAGGAAATTACAGTCAGTTTTCGCCAAAGTCGACGAAATATCGCGTTTTGTGTGCGATTGCGCGTGGTTTTGCCGCATAACGCGGCATGCATTGCATTTGCCGTGCAAAACTGAGGGACAGGAGCGAATAAACTTCGAAATATCTCCAACGCAAAGGAAATTAGTCAGTTTTCGTCAAAATCGATGAAACATTGCGGTTTGAGATCCACCGCGCGTTGTATTACTGCTAAACGCGAAATGCAATGCATTTGTCGTGAACAACTGAGTAAAATAGTCGATTAAACGTCAAAATGTTTGCAGCGCGAAGGAAATTACAGTCAGATTTCGTCAAAATCGATGACACATTGCGGTTTGAGATCCACCGCGCGTTGTATTGCCTCTAAACGCGACGTGCAATGCATTCGTCGTGCAAAACTGAGGGACAGGAGCGAGTAAACTCCGAAATATCTCCAACGCAAAGGACATTAGTCAGTTTTCGTCAAAATCGATGAAACATTGCGGTTTGAGATCCACCGCGCGTTGTATCACTGCTAAACGCGACATGCAATGCATTTGTCGTGCGAAGCTGAGTAAAATGATCGATTAAACATCGAAGTATTTCCAACGCGAAGGAAATTTCAGTCAGTTTTCTTCAAAATCGATGAAACATAGCGTTTTGCGAACAATTGCGCGTAGTTTAGCCTCTAAAAGCGACGTGCATTCCACTCGCCGTGCAGAAATGACTAAAATAATCCTTTAAACGTCGAAGTATCTCCAACGCGAAGGAAATTACAGTCAGTTTTCGTGAAATCGATGAAACATTGCGTTTTGCGAACCATTGCGCGTGGTCTTGTAGCTATCCGCTATGTACACAGCATTCGTCGTGTAAAACTGAGTGAAAGGAGCGTTTAAACGTCGAAATATCTCCAACGCGAAGGAAATTACAGTCAGTTTTCTTCAAAATCGAAGAATGATCACGTTTTGCGGACGATTGCTCGAGTTTTTGCAGCTATCCGCTATGTACACTGCAGTCGATGTGTAAAACTGAGTGAAAGGAGCGTTTAAACGTCGAAGTATTTCCAACGCAAAGGAAATTACAGTCAGTTTTCGCCAAAGTCGAAGAAAGATCGCGTTTTGCGAGCGATTGCGCGTGGTTTTGCCGCAAAACGCGGCGTGGGTTGCATTTGCCGTCCAAAACAGAGGGACAGGAGCGATTAAACTTCCAAATATCTCCAACGCAAAGGAAATTGGTCAGTTTTCGTCAAAATCGACGAAACATCGCGTTTTGCGAACGATTACTCGAGATAATGCAGCTAAACGCTACGTGCAATGCATTCGTCGTGAGAAACTGAGTAAAATGATAGTTTAAACGTCGAAGTATTTCCAACGCGAAGGAAATTACAGTCAGTTTTCGTCAAAATTGACGAAAGATCGCGTTTTGCGAACGATTGTGCGTGGTTTGGCCTCTAAAAGCGACGTGCATTCCACTCGCCGTGCAGAACTGAGTGAGAGGAGCGTCTAAACGTCAAAATATCTCCAACGCGAAGGAAATTACAGTCAGTTTTCGTCAAAATCGATGAAACATTGCGGTTTGAGATCCACCGCGCGTTGTATTACTGCTAAACGCGACATGCAATGCATTTGTCGTGAAAAACTGAGTAAAATGATCGATTAAACGTCGAAGTATTTCCAACGCGAAGGAAATTACAGTCAGTTTTCGTCAAAGTCGACGAAACATTGCGTTTTCAGATCCACCGCGCGTTGTATTGCCCCTAAACGCGACGCGCAATGCGTTTACCGCGAGAAACTGAGAAAATGATCGTTTAAACGTCGAAGTGTTTCCAACGCGAAGGAAATTACAGTCAGTTTTCGCCAAAGTCGACGAAAGATCTCGTTTTGCGAGCGATTGCGCGTTGTTTTGCCGCAAAACGCGGTGTTCGTTGCATTTGCCGTGCAAAACAGAAGGACAGGAACGATTAAACTTCGAAATGTCTCCAACGCAAAGGAAATTAGTCAGTTTTCTTCAAAATCGACGAAAGATCGCGTTTTGCCAACGATTGTTCGACGTTTTGCAAATAAACGTGACGTGCAATGCATTCGTCGTGTAAAACTGAGTAAAATGATCGTTTAAACGTCGAAGTATTTCCAACGCGAAGGAAATTACAGTCAGTTTTCGCCAAAGTCGACGAAATATCGCGTTTTGTGTGCGATTGCGCGTGGTTTTGCCGCATAACGCGGCATGCATTGCATTTGCCGTGCAAAACTGAGGGACAGGAGCGAATAAACTTCGGAATATCTCCAACGCAAAGGAAATTAGTCAGTTTTCGTCAAAATCGATGAAACATTGCGGTTTGAGACCCACCGCGCGTTGTATTACTGCTAAACTCGACATGGAATGCATTTGTCGTGAACAACTGAGTAAAATAGTCGATTAAACGTCAAAATGTTTGCAGCGCGAAGGAAATTACAGTCAGATTTCGTCAAAATCGATGACACATTGCGGATTGAGATCCACCGCGCGTTGTATTGCCTCTAAACGCGACGTGCAATGCATTCGTCGTGCAAAACTGAGGGACAGGAGCGAATAAACTCCGAAATATCTCCAACGCGAAGGAAATTACAGTCAGTTTTCGTCAAAATCGATGAAACATTGCGGTTTGAGATCCACCGCGCGTTGTATTGCCTCTAAACGCGACGTGCAATGCATTCGTCGTGCAAAACTGAGGGACAGGAGCGAATAAACTTCGAAATATCTCCAACGCGAAGGAAATTACAGTCAGTTTTCGTCAAAATCGATGAAACACTGCGTTTTGAGGTCCACCGCGTGTTGTATTGCCTCTAAACGCGACGTGCAATGCGTTTGTCGTGAAGAACTGAGTAAAATGATCGTTTAAACGTCGAAGTATTTCCAATGCGAAGGAAATTACAGTCAGTTTTCTTCAAAATCGAAGAATGATCACGTTTTGCGGACGATTGCTCGAGTTTTTGCAGCTATCCGCTATGTACACTGCAGTCGATGTGTAAAACTGAGTGAAAGGAGCGTTTAAACGTCGAAGTATTTCCAACGCAAAGGAAATTACAGTCAGTTTTCGCCAAAGTCGAAGAAAGATCGCGTTTTGCGAGCGATTGCGCGTGGTTTTGCCGCAAAACGCGGCGTGGGTTGCATTTGCCGTCCAAAACAGAGGGACAGGAGCGATTAAACTTCCAAATATCTCCAACGCAAAGGAAATTGGTCAGTTTTCGTCAAAATCGACGAAACATCGCGTTTTGCGAACGATTACTCGAGATAATGCAGCTAAACGCTACGTGCAATGCATTCGTCGTGAGAAACTGAGTAAAATGATAGCTTAAACGTCGAAGTATTTCCAACGCGAAGGAAATTACAGTCAGTTTTCGTCAAAATTGACGAAAGATCGCGTTTTGCGAACGATTGTGCGTGGTTTGGCCTCTAAAAGCGACGTGCATTCCACTCGCCGTGCAGAACTGAGTGAGAGGAGCGTCTAAACGTCAAAATATCTCCAACGCGAAGGAAATTACAGTCAGTTTTCGTCAAAATCGATGAAACATTGCGGTTTGAGATCCACCGCGCGTTGTATTACTGCTAAACGCGACATGCAATGCATTTGTCGTGAAAAACTGAGTAAAATGATCGATTAAACGTCGAAGTATTTCCAACGCGAAGGAAATTACAGTCAGTTTTCGTCAAAGTCGACGAAACATTGCGTTTTCAGATCCACCGCGCGTTGTATTGCCCCTAAACGCGACGCGCAATGCGTTTACCGCGAGAAACTGAGAAAATGATCGTTTAAACGTCGAAGTGTTTCCAACGCGAAGGAAATTACAGTCAGTTTTCGCCAAAGTCGACGAAAGATCTCGTTTTGCGAGCGATTGCGCGTTGTTTTGCCGCAAAACGCGGTGTTCGTTGCATTTGCCGTGCAAAACAGAAGGACAGGAACGATTAAACTTCGAAATGTCTCCAACGCAAAGGAAATTAGTCAGTTTTCTTCAAAATCGACGAAAGATCGCGTTTTGCCAACGATTGTTCGACGTTTTGCAAATAAACGTGACGTGCAATGCATTCGTCGTGTAAAACTGAGTAAAATGATCGTTTAAACGTCGAAGTATTTCCAACGCGAAGGAAATTACAGTCAGTTTTCGCCAAAGTCGACGAAATATCGCGTTTTGTGTGCGATTGCGCGTGGTTTTGCCGCATAACGCGGCATGCATTGCATTTGCCGTGCAAAACTGAGGGACAGGAGCGAATAAACTTCGAAATATCTCCAACGCAAAGGAAATTAGTCAGTTTTCGTCAAAATCGATGAAACATTGCGGTTTGAGATCCACCGCGCGTTGTATTACTGCTAAACGCGACATGGAATGCATTTGTCGTGAACAACTGAGTAAAATAGTCGATTAAACGTCAAAATGTTTGCAGCGCGAAGGAAATTACAGTCAGATTTCGTCAAAATCGATGACACATTGCGGATTGAGATCCACCGCGCGTTGTATTGCCTCTAAACGCGACGTGCAATGCATTCGTCGTGCAAAACTGAGGGACAGGAGCGAATAAACTCCGAAATATCTCCAACGCGAAGGAAATTACAGTCAGTTTTCGTCAAAATCGATGAAACATTGCGGTTTGAGATCCAGCGCGCGTTGTATTACTGCTAAACGCGACATGCAATGCATTTGTCGTGAAAAACTGAGTAAAATGATCGATTAAACGTCGAAGTATTTCCAACGCGAAGGAAATTACAGTCAGTTTTCGTCAAAGTCGACGATACATTGCGTTTTCAGATCCACCGCGCGTTGTATTGCCCCTAAACGCGACGCGCAATGCGTTTACCGTGAGAAACTGAGAAAATGATCGTTTAAACGTCGAAGTGTTTCCAACGCGAAGGAAATTACAGTCAGTTCTCGCCAAAGTCGACGAAAGGTCGCGTTTTGCGAGCGATTGCGCGTTGTTTTGCCGCAAAACGCGGTGTTCGTTGCATTTGCCGTGCAAAACAGAAGGACAGGAACGATTAAACTTCGAAATGTCTCCAACGCAAAGGAAATTAGTCAGTTTTCTTCAAAATCGACGAAAGATCGCGTTTTGCCAACGATTGTTCGACGTTTTGCAAATAAACGTGACGTGCAATGCATTCGTCGTGTAAAACTGAGAGAAAGGAGCGTTTAGACGTCGAAATACTTGCAACGAGAAGGAATTACAGTCAGTTTTCGTCAAAATCGACGAAAGATCGCGTTTTGCGAACGATTGTTCGACGTTTTGCAGATAAACATGACGCACAATGCATTCGTCGTGAAAAACTGAGTCAAATGATCGTTTAAAACGTCGAAGTATTTCCAACGCGAAGGAAATTACAGTCAGTTTTCGCCAAAGTCGACGAAATATCGCGTTTTGTGTGCGATTGCGCGTGGTTTTGCCGCATAACGCGGCATGCATTGCATTTGCCGTGCAAAACTGAGGGACAGGAGCGAATAAACTCCGAAATATCTCCAACGCAAAGGACATTAGTCAGTTTTCGTCAAAATCGATGAAACATTGCGGTTTGAGATCCACCGCGCGTTGTATCACTGCTAAACGCGACATGCAATGCATTTGTCGTGCGAAGCTGAGTAAAATGATCGATTAAACATCGAAGTATCTCCAACGCGAAGGAAATTACAGTCAGTTTTCGTCAAAATCGATGAAACACTGCGTTTTGAGGTCCACCGCGTGTTGTATTGCCTCTAAACGCGACGTGCAATGCGTTTGTCGTGAAGAACTGAGTAAAATGATCGATTAAACGTCGAAGTATTTCCAACGCGAAGGAAATTACAGTCAGTTTTCGTCAAAGTCGACGAAACATTGCGTTTTCAGATCCACCGCGCGTTGTATTGCACCTAAACGCGACGCGCAATGCGTTTACCGTGAGAAACTGAGAAAATGATCGTTTAAACGTCGAAGTGTTTCCAACGCGAAGGAAATTACAGTCAGTTCTCGCCAAAGTCGACGAAAGGTCGCGTTTTGCGAGCGATTGCGCGTTGTTTTGCCGCAAAACGCGGTGTTCGTTGCATTTGCCGTGCAAAACAGAAGGACAGGAACGATTAAACTTCGAAATGTCTCCAACGCAAAGGAAATTAGTCAGTTTTCTTCAAAATCGACGAAAGATCGCGTTTTGCCAACGATTGTTCGACGTTTTGCAAATAAACGTGACGTGCAATGCATTCGTCGTGTAAAACTGAGTAAAATGATCGTTTAAACGTCGAAGTATTTCCAACGCGAAGGAAATTACAGTCAGTTTTCGCCAAAGTCGACGAAATATCGCGTTTTGTGTGCGATTGCGCGTGGTTTTGCCGCATAACGCGGCATGCATTGCATTTGCCGTGCAAAACTGAGGGACAGGAGCGAATAAACTTCGAAATATCTCCAACGCAAAGGAAATTAGTCAGTTTTCGTCAAAATCGATGAAACATTGCGGTTTGAGATCCACCGCGCGTTGTATTACTGCTAAACGCGACATGGAATGCATTTGTCGTGAACAACTGAGTAAAATAGTCGATTAAACGTCAAAATGTTTGCAGCGCGAAGGAAATTACATTCAGATTTCGTCAAAATCGATGACACATTGCGGATTGAGATCCACCGCGCGTTGTATTGCCTCTAAACGCGACGTGCAATGCATTCGTCGTGCAAAACTGAGGGACAGGAGCGAATAAACTCCGAAATATCTCCAACGCGAAGGAAATTACAGTCAGTTTTCGTCAAAATCGATGAAACATTGCGGTTTGAGATCCACCGCGCGTTGTATCACTGCTAAACGCGACATGCAATGCATTTGTCGTGCGAAGCTGAGTAAAATGATCGATTAAACATCGAAGTATTTCCAACGCGAAGGAAATTTCAGTCAGTTTTCTTCAAAATCGATGAAACATAGCGTTTTGCGAACAATTGCGCGTAGTTTAGCCTCTAAAAGCGACGTGCATTCCACTCGCCGTGCAGAACTGACTAAAATAATCCTTTAAACGTCGATGTATCTCCAACGCGAAGGAAATTACAGTCAGTTTTCGTCAAAATCGATGAAACACTGCGTTTTGAGGTCCACCGCGTGTTGTATTGCCTCTAAACGCGACGTGCAATGCGTTTGTCGTGAAGAACTGAGTAAAATGGTCGTTTAAACGTCGAAGTATTTCCAATGCGAAGGAAATTACAGTCAGTTTTCTTCAAAATCGACAAAAGATCGCGTTTTGCGAAAGATTGCTCGAGGTTTTGCAGTTCAATGTGACGTGCAATGCATTCGCCGTGCAAAACTGAGAGAAAGGAGCGTTTAGAAGTCGAAATACCTACAACGCGAAGGGAATTACAGTCAGTTTTCGTGAAATCGATGAAACATTGCGTTTTGCGAACCATTGCGCGTGGTCTTGTAGCTATCCGCTATGTACACAGCATTCCTCGTGTAAAACTGAGTGAAAGGAGCGTTTAAACGTCGAAATATCTCCAACGCGAAGGAAATTACAGTCAGTTTTCTTCAAAATCGAAGAATGATCACGTTTTGCGTACGATTGCTCGAGTTTTTGCAGCTATCCGCTATGTACACTGCAGTCGATGTGTAAAACTGAGTGAAAGGAGCGTTTAAACGTCGAAGTATTTCCAACGCAAAGGAAATTACAGTCAGTTTTCGCCAAAGTCGAAGAAAGATCGCGTTTTGCGAGCGATTGCACGTGGTTTTGCCGCAAAACGCGGCGTGGGTTGCATTTGCCGTCCAAAACAGAGGGACAGGAGCGATTAAACTTCCAAATATCTCCAACGCAAAGGAAATTGGTCAGTTTTCGTCAAAATCGACGAAACATCGCGTTTTGCGAACGATTACTCGAGATAATGCAGCTAAACGCTACGTGCAATGCATTCGTCGTGAGAAACTGAGTAAAATGATAGCTTAAACGTCGAAGTATTTCCAACGCGAAGGAAATTACAGTCAGTTTTCGTCAAAATTGACGAAAGATCGCGTTTTGCGAACGATTGTGCGTGGTTTGGCCTCTAAAAGCGACGTGCATTCCACTCGCCGTGCAGAACTGAGTGAGAGGAGCGTCTAAACGTCAAAATATCTCCAACGCGAAGGAAATTACAGTCAGTTTTCGTCAAAATCGATGAAACATTGCGGTTTGAGATCCACCGCGCGTTGTATTACTGCTAAACGCGACATGCAATGCATTTGTCGTGAAAAACTGAGAAAATGATCGTTTAAACGTCGAAGTGTTTCCAACGCGAAGGAAATTACAGTCAGTTTTCGCCAAAGTCGACGAAAGATCTCGTTTTGCGAGCGATTGCGCGTTGTTTTGCCGCAAAACGCGGTGTTCGTTGCATTTGCCGTGCAAAACAGAAGGACAGGAACGATTAAACTTCGAAATGTCTCCAACGCAAAGGAAATTAGTCAGTTTTCTTCAAAATCGACGAAAGATCGCGTTTTGCCAACGATTGTTCGACGTTTTGCAAATAAACGTGACGTGCAATGCATTCGTCGTGTAAAACTGAGTAAAATGATCGTTTAAACGTCGAAGTATTTCCAACGCGAAGGAAATTACAGTCAGTTTTCGCCAAAGTCGACGAAATATCGCGTTTTGTGTGCGATTGCGCGTGGTTTTGCCGCATAACGCGGCATGCATTGCATTTGCCGTGTAAAACTGAGAGAAAGGAGCGTTTAGACGTCGAAATACTTGCAACGAGAAGGAATTACAGTCAGTTTTCGTCAAAATCGACGAAAGATCGCGTTTTGCGAACGATTGTTCGACGTTTTGCAGATAAACATGACGCACAATGCATTCGTCGTGAAAAACTGAGTAAAATGATCGTTTAAACGTCGAAGTATTTCCAACGCGAAGGAAATTACAGTCAGTTTTCGCCAAAGTCGACGAAATATCGCGTTTTGTGTGCGATTGCGCGTGGTTTTGCCGCATAACGCGGCATGCATTGCATTTGCCGTGCAAAACTGAGGGACAGGAGCGAATAAACTTCGAAATATCTCCAACGCAAAGGAAATTAGTCAGTTTTCATCAAAATCGATGAAACATTGCGGTTTGAGATCCACCGCGCGTTGTATTACTGCTAAACGCGAAATGCAATGCATTTGTCGTGAACAACTGAGTAAAATAGTCGATTAAACGTCAAAATGTTTGCAGCGCGAAGGAAATTACAGTCAGATTTCGTCAAAATCGATGACACATTGCGGTTTGAGATCCACCGCGCGTTGTATTGCCTCTAAACGCGACGTGCAATGCATTCGTCGTGCAAAACTGAGGGACAGGAGCGAATAAACTCCGAAATATCTCCAACGCAAAGGACATTAGTCAGTTTTCGTCAAAATCGATGAAACATTGCGGTTTGAGATCCACCGCGCGTTGTATCACTGCTAAACGCGACATGCAATGCATTTGTCGTGCGAAGCTGAGTAAAATGATCGATTAAACATCGAAGTATTTCCAACGCGATGGAAATTTCAGTCAGTTTTCTTCAAAATCGATGAAACATAGCGTTTTGCGAACAATTGCGCGTAGTTTAGCCTCTAAAAGCGACGTGCATTCCACTCGCCGTGCAGAACTGACTAAAATAATCCTTTAAACGTCGAAGTATCTCCAACGCGAAGGAAATTACAGTCAGTTTTCGTCAAAATCGATGAAACACTGCGTTTTGAGGTCCACCGCGTGTTGTATTGCCTCTAAACGCGACGTGCAATGCGTTTGTCGTGAAGAACTGAGTAAAATGATCGATTAAACGTCGAAGTATTTCCAACGCGAAGGAAATTACAGTCAGTTTTCGTCAAAGTCGACGAAACATTGCGTTTTCAGATCCACCGCGCGTTGTATTGCACCTAAACGCGACGCGCAATGCGTTTACCGTGAGAAACTGAGAAAATGATCGTTTAAACGTCGAAGTGTTTCCAACGCGAAGGAAATTACAGTCAGTTTTCGCCAAAGTCGACGAAAGATCGCGTTTTGCGAGCGATTGCGCGTTGTTTTGCCACAAAACGCGGTGTTCGTTGCATTTGCCGTGCAAAACAGAAGGACAGGAACGATTAAACTTCGAAATGTCTCCAACGCAAAGGAAATTAGTCAGTTTTCTTCAAAATCGACGAAAGATCGCGTTTTGCCAACGATTGTTCGACGTTTTGCAAATAAACGTGACGTGCAATGCATTCGTCGTGTAAAACTGAGAGAAAGGAGCGTTTAAACGTCGAAGTATTTCCAACGCGAAGGAAATTACAGTCAGTTTTCGCCAAAGTCGACGAAATATCGCGTTTTGTGTGCGATTGCGCGTGGTTTTGCCGCATAACGCGGCATGCATTGCATTTGCCGTGCAAAACTGAGGGACAGGAGCGAATAAACTTCGAAATATCTCCAACGCAAAGGAAATTAGTCAGTTTTCGTCAAAATCGATGAAACATTGCGGTTTGAGATCCACCGCGCGTTGTATTACTGCTAAACGCGACATGCAATGCATTTGTCGTGAACAACTGAGTAAAATATTCGATTAAACGTCAAAATGTTTGCAGCGCGAAGGAAATTACAGTCAGATATCGTCAAAATCGATGACACATTGCGGTTTGAGATCCACCGCGCATTGTATTGCCTCTAAACGCGACGTGCAATGCATTCGTCGTGCAAAACTGAGGGACAGGAGCGAATAAACTTCGAAATATCTCCAACGCAAAGGAAATTAGTCAGTTTTCGTCAAAATCGATGAAACATTGCGGTTTGAGATCCACCGCGCGTTGTATTACTGCTAAACGCGACATACAATGCATTTGTCGTGCGAAACTGAGTAAAATGATCGATTAAACATCGAAGTATTTCCAACGCGAAGGAAATTTCAGTCAGTTTTCTTCAAAATCGATGAAACATAGCGTTTTGCGAACAATTGCGCGTAGTTTGGCCTCTAAAAGCGACGTGCATTCCACTCGCCGTGCAGAACTGACTAAAATAATCCTTTAAACGTCGAAGTATCTCCAACGCGAAGGAAATTACAGTCAGTTTTCTTCAAAATCGAAGAATGATCACGTTTTGCGTACGATTGCTCGAGTTTTTGCAGCTATCCGCTATGTACACTGCAGTCGATGTGTAAAACTGAGTGAAAGGAGCGTTTAAACGTCGAAGTATTTCCAACGCAAAGGAAATTACAGTCAGTTTTCGCCAAAGTCGAAGAAAGATCGCGTTTTGCGAGCGATTGCGCGTGGTTTTGCCGCAAAACGCGGCGTGGGTTGCATTTGCCGTCCAAAACAGAGGGACAGGAGCGATTAAACTTCCAAATATCTCCAACGCAAAGGAAATTGGTCAGTTTTCGTAAAAATCGACGAAACATCGCGTTTTGCGAACGATTACTCGAGATAATGCAGCTAAACGCTACGTGCAATGCATTCGTCGTGAGAAACTGAGTAAAATGATAGTTTAAACGTCGAAGTATTTCCAACGCGAAGGAAATTACAGTCAGTTTTCGTCAAAATTGACGAAAGATCGCGTTTTGCGAACGATTGTGCGTGGTTTGGCCTCTAAAAGCGACGTGCATTCCACTCGCCGTGCAGAACTGAGTGAGAGGAGCGTCTAAACGTCAAAATATCTCCAACGCGAAGGAAATTACAGTCAGTTTTCGTCAAAATCGATGAAACATTGCATTTTCAGATCCACCGCGCGTTGTATTGCACCTAAACGCGACGCGCAATGCGTTTGTCGTGAACAACTGAGTAAAATATTCGATTAAACGTCAAAATGTTTGCAGCGCGAAGGAAATTACAGTCAGATTTCGTCAAAATCGATGACACATTGCGGTTTGAGATCCACCGCGCGTTGTATTGCCTCTAAACGCGACGTGCAATGCATTCGTCGTGCAAAACTGAGGGACAGGAGCGAATAAACTCCGAAATATCTCCAACGCAAAGGAAATTAGTCAGTTTTCGTCAAAATCGATGAAACATTGCGGTTTGAGATCCACCGCGCGTTGTATCACTGCTAAACGCGACATGCAATGCATTCGTCGTGCAAAACTGAGGGACAGGAGCGAATAAACTTCGAAATATCTCCAACGCAAAGGAAATTAGTCAGTTTTCGTCAAAATCGATGAAACATTGCGGTTTGATATCCACCGCGCGTTGTATTACTGCTAAACGCGACATACAATGCATTTGTCGTGCGAAACTGAGTAAAATGATCGATTAAACATCGAAGTATTTCCAACGCGAAGGAAATTTCAGTCAGTTTTCTTCAAAATCGATGAAACATAGCGTTTTGCGAACAATTGCGCGTAGTTTGGCCTCTAAAAGCGACGTGCATTCCACTCGCCGTGCAGAACTGACTAAAATAATCCATTAAACGTCGAAGTATCTCCAACGCGAAGGAAATTACAGTCAGTTTTCTTCAAAATCGAAGAATGATCACGTTTTGCGTACGATTGCTCGAGTTTTTGCAGCTATCCGCTATGTACACTGCAGTCGATGTGTAAAACTGAGTGAAAGGAGCGTTTAAACGTCGAAGTATTTCCAACGCAAAGGAAATTACAGTCAGTTTTCGCCAAAGTCGAAGAAAGATCGCGTTTTGCGAGCGATTGCGCGTGGTTTTGCCGCAAAACGCGGCGTGGGTTGCATTTGCCGTCCAAAACAGAGGGACAGGAGCGATTAAACTTCCAAATATCTCCAACGCAAAGGAAATTGGTCAGTTTTCGTAAAAATCGACGAAACATCGCGTTTTGCGAACGATTACTCGAGATAATGCAGCTAAACGCTACGTGCAATGCATTCGTCGTGAGAAACTGAGTAAAATGATAGTTTAAACGTCGAAGTATTTCCAACGCGAAGGAAATTACAGTCAGTTTTCGTCAAAATTGACGAAAGATCGCGTTTTGCGAACGATTGTTCGACGTTTTGCAGATAAACATGACGTACAATGCATCCGTCGTGAAAAACTGAGTAAAATGATCGTTTAAACGTCGAAGTATTTCCAACGCGAAGGAAATTACAGTCAGTTTTCGCCAAAGTCGACGAAATATCGCGTTTTGTGTGCGATTGCGCGTGGTTTTGCCGCATAACGCGGCATGCATTGCATTTGCCGTGCAAAACTGAGGGACAGGAGCGAATAAACTTCGAAATATCTCCAACGCAAAGGAAATTAGTCAGTTTTCGTCAAAATCGATGAAACATTGCGGTTTGAGATCCACCGCGCGTTGTATTACTGCTAAACGCGACATGCAATGCATTTGTCGTGAACAACTGAGTAAAATATTCGATTAAACGTCAAAATGTTTGCAGCGCGAAGGAAATTACAGTCAGATTTCGTCAAAATCGATGACACATTGCGGTTTGAGATCCACCGCGCGTTGTATTGCCTCTAAACGCGACGTGCAATGCATTCGTCGTGCAAAACTGAGGGACAGGAGCGAATAAACTCCGAAATATCTGCAACGCAAAGGAAATTAGTCAGTTTTCGTCAAAATCGATGAAACATTGCGGTTTGAGATCCACCGCGCGTTGTATCACTGCTAAACGCGACATGCAATGCATTCGTCGTGCAAAACTGAGGGACAGGAGCGAATAAACTTCGAAATATCTCCAACGCAAAGGAAATTAGTCAGTTTTCGTCAAAATCGATGAAACATTGCGGTTTGAGATCCACCGCGCGTTGTATTACTGCTAAACGCGACATACAATGCATTTGTCGTGCGAAACTGAGTAAAATGATCGATTAAACATCGAAGTATTTCCAACGCGAAGGAAATTTCAGTCAGTTTTCTTCAAAATCGATGAAACATAGCGTTTTGCGAACAATTGCGCGTAGTTTGGCCTCTAAAAGCGACGTGCATTCCACTCGCCGTGCAGAACTGACTAAAATAATCCTTTAAACGTCGAAGTATCTCCAACGCGAAGGAAATTACAGTCAGTTTTCTTCAAAATCGAAGAATGATCACGTTTTGCGTACGATTGCTCGAGTTTTTGCAGCTATCCGCTATGTACACTGCAGTCGATGTGTAAAACTGGGTGAAAGGAGCGTTTAAACGTCGAAGTATTTCCAACGCAAAGGAAATTACAGTCAGTTTTCGCCAAAGTCGAAGAAAGATCGCGTTTTGCGAGCGATTGCGCGTGGTTTTGCCGCAAAACGCGGCGTGGGTTGCATTTGCCGTCCAAAACAGAGGGACAGGAGCGATTAAACTTCCAAATATCTCCAACGCAAAGGAAATTGGTCAGTTTTCGTCAAAATCGACGAAACATCGCGTTTTGCGAACGATTACTCGAGATAATGCAGCTAAACGCTACGTGCAATGCATTCGTCGTGAGAAACTGAGTAAAATGATAGTTTAAACGTCGAAGTATTTCCAACGCGAAGGAAATTACAGTCAGTTTTCGTCAAAATTGACGAAAGATCGCGTTTTGCGAACGATTGTGCGTGGTTTGGCCTCTAAAAGCGACGTGCATTCCACTCGCCGTGCAGAACTGAGTGAGAGGAGCGTCTAAACGTCAAAATATCTCCAACGCGAAGGAAATTACAGTCAGTTTTCGTCAAAATCGATGAAACATTGCGGTTTGAGATCCACCGCGCGTTGTATTACTGCTAAACGCGACATGCAATGCATTTGTCGTGAAAAACTGAGTAAAATGATCGATTAAACGTCGAAGTATTTCCAACGCGAAGGAAATTACAGTCAGTTTTCGTCAAAGTCGACGAAACATTGCGTTTTCAGATCCACCGCGCGTTGTATTGCCCCTAAACGCGACGCGCAATGCGTTTACCGCGAGAAACTGAGAAAATGATCGTTTAAACGTCGAAGTGTTTCCAACGCGAAGGAAATTACAGTCAGTTTTCGCCAAAGTCGACAAAAGATCTCGTTTTGCGAGCGATTGCGCGTTGTTTTGCCGCAAAACGCGGTGTTCGTTGCATTTGCCGTGCAAAACAGAAGGACAGGAACGATTAAACTTCGAAATGTCTCCAACGCAAAGGAAATTAGTCAGTTTTCTTCAAAATCGACGAAAGATCGCGTTTTGCCAACGATTGTTCGACGTTTTGCAAATAAACGTGACGTGCAATGCATTCGTCGTGTAAAACTGAGAGAAAGGAGCGTTTAGACGTCGAAATACTTGCAACGAGAAGGAATTACAGTCAGTTTTCGTCAAAATCGACGAAAGATCGCGTTTTGCGAACGATTGTTCGACGTTTTGCAGATAAACATGACGTACAATGCATTCGTCGTGAAAAACTGAGTAAAATGATCGTTTATACGTCGAAGTATTTCCAACGCGAAGGAAATTACAGTCAGTTTTCGCCAAAGTCGACGAAAGATCGCGTTTTGCGAGCGATTGCGCGTCGTTTTGCCGCAAAACGCGGTGTTCGTTGCATTTGCCGTGCAAAACAGAAGGACAGGAACGATTAAACTTCGAAATGTCTCCAACGCAAAGGAAATTAGTCAGTTTTCTTCAAAATCGACGAAAGATCGCGTTTTGCCAACGATTGTTCGACGTTTTGCAAATAAACGTGACGTGCAATGCATTCGTCGTGTAAAACTGAGAGAAAGGAGCGTTTAAACGTCGAAGTATTTCCAACGCGAAGGAAATTACAGTCAGTTTTCGCCAAAGTCGACGAAATATCGCGTTTTGTGTGCGATTGCGCGTGGTTTTGCCGCATAACGCGGCATGCATTGCATTTGCCGTGCAAAACTGAGGGACAGGAGCGAATAAACTTCGAAATATCTCCAACGCAAAGGAAATTAGTCAGTTTTCGTCAAAATCGATGAAACATTGCGGTTTGAGATCCACCGCGCGTTGTATTACTGCTAAACGCGACATGCAATGCATTTGTCGTGAACAACTGAGTAAAATATTCGATTAAACGTCAAAATGTTTGCAGCGCGAAGGAAATTACAGTCAGATTTCGTCAAAATCGATGACACATTGCGGTTTGAGATCCACCGCGCGTTGTATTGCCTCTAAACGTGACGTGCAATGCATTCGTCGTGCAAAACTGAGGGACAGGAGCGAATAAACTCCGAAATATCTCCAACGCAAAGGAAATTAGTCAGTTTTCGTCAAAATCGATGAAACATTGCGGTTTGAGATCCACCGCGCGTTGTATCACTGCTAAACGCGACATGCAATGCATTCGTCGTGCAAAACTGAGGGACAGGAGCGAATAAACTTCGAAATATCTCCAACGCAAAGGAAATTAGTCAGTTTTCGTCAAAATCGATGAATCATTGCGGTTTGAGATCCACCGCGCGTTGTATTACTGCTAAACGCGACATACAATGCATTTGTCGTGCGAAACTGAGTAAAATGATCGATTAAACATCGAAGTATTTCCAACGCGAAGGAAATTTCAGTCAGTTTTCTTCAAAATCGATGAAACATAGCGTTTTGCGAACAATTGCGCGTAGTTTGGCCTCTAAAAGCGACGTGCATTCCACTCGCCGTGCAGAACTGACTAAAATAATCCTTTAAACGTCGAAGTATCTCCAACGCGAAGGAAATTACAGTCAGTTTTCTTCAAAATCGAAGAATGATCACGTTTTGCGTACGATTGCTCGAGTTTTTGCAGCTATCCGCTATGTACACTGCAGTCGATGTGTAAAACTGAGTGAAAGGAGCGTTTAAAACGTCGAAGTATTTCCAACGCAAAGGAAATTACAGTCAGTTTTCGCCAAAGTCGAAGAAAGATCGCGTTTTGCGAGCGATTGCGCGTGGTTTTGCCGCAAAACGCGGCGTGGGTTGCATTTGCCGTCCAAAACAGAGGGACAGGAGCGATTAAACTTCCAAATATCTCCAACGCAAAGGAAATTGGTCAGTTTTCGTCAAAATCGACGAAACATCGCGTTTTGCGAACGATTACTCGAGATAATGCAGCTAAACGCTACGTGCAATGCATTTGTCGTGAACAACTGAGTAAAATAGTCGATTAAACGTCAAAATGTTTGCAGCGCGAAGGAAATTACATTCAGATTTCGTCAAAATCGATGACACATTGCGGATTGAGATCCACCGCGCGTTGTATTGCCTCTAAACGCGACGTGCAATGCATTCGTCGTGCAAAACTGAGGGACAGGAGCGAATAAACTCCGAAATATCTCCAACGCGAAGGAAATTACAGTCAGTTTTCGTCAAAATCGATGAAACATTGCGGTTTGAGATCCACCGCGCGTTGTATCACTGCTAAACGCGACATGCAATGCATTTGTCGTGCGAAGCTGAGTAAAATGATCGATTAAACATCGAAGTATTTCCAACGCGAAGGGAAATTTCAGTCAGTTTTCTTCAAAATCGACAAAAGATCGCGTTTTGCGAAAGATTGCTCGAGGTTTTGCAGTTCAATGTGACGTGCAATGCATTCGCCGTGCAAAACTGAGAGAAAGGAGCGTTTAGAAGTCGAAATACCTACAACGCGAAGGGAATTACAGTCAGTTTTCGTGAAATCGATGAAACATTGCGTTTTGCGAACCATTGCGCGTGGTCTTGTAGCTATCCGCTATGTACACAGCATTCCTCGTGTAAAACTGAGTGAAAGGAGCGTTTAAACGTCGAAATATCTCCAACGCGAAGGAAATTACAGTCAGTTTTCTTCAAAATCGAAGAATGATCACGTTTTGCGTACGATTGCTCGAGTTTTTGCAGCTATCCGCTATGTACACTGCAGTCGATGTGTAAAACTGAGTGAAAGGAGCGTTTAAACGTCGAAGTATTTCCAACGCAAAGGAAATTACAGTCAGTTTTCGCCAAAGTCGAAGAAAGATCGCGTTTTGCGAGCGATTGCGCGTGGTTTTGCCGCAAAACGCGGCGTGGGTTGCATTTGCCGTCCAAAACAGAGGGACAGGAGCGATTAAACTTCCAAATATCTCCAACGCAAAGGAAATTGGTCAGTTTTCGTCAAAATCGACGAAACATCGCGTTTTGCGAACGATTACTCGAGATAATGCAGCTAAACGCTACGTGCAATGCATTCGTCGTGAGAAACTGAGTAAAATGATAGCTTAAACGTCGAAGTATTTCCAACGCGAAGGAAATTACAGTCAGTTTTCGTCAAAATTGACGAAAGATCGCGTTTTGCGAACGATTGTGCGTGGTTTGGCCTCTAAAAGCGACGTGCATTCCACTCGCCGTGCAGAACTGACTAAAATAATCCTTTAAACGTCGAAGTATCTCCAACGCGAAGGAAATTACAGTCAGTTTTCGTCAAAATCGATGAAACACTGCGTTTTGAGGTCCACCGCGTGTTGTATTGCCTCTAAACGCGACGTGCAATGCGTTTGTCGTGAAGAACTGAGTAAAATGATCGATTAAACGTCGAAGTATTTCCAACGCGAAGGAAATTACAGTCAGTTTTCGTCAAAGTCGACGAAACATTGCGTTTTCAGATCCACCGCGCGTTGTATTGCACCTAAACGCGACGCGCAATGCGTTTACCGTGAGAAACTGAGAAAATGATCGTTTAAACGTCGAAGTGTTTCCAACGCGAAGGAAATTACAGTCAGTTTTCGCCAAAGTCGACGAAAGATCGCGTTTTGCGAGCGATTGCGCGTTGTTTTGCCACAAAACGCGGTGTTCGTTGCATTTGCCGTGCAAAACAGAAGGACAGGAACGATTAAACTTCGAAATGTCTCCAACGCAAAGGAAATTAGTCAGTTTTCTTCAAAATCGACGAAAGATCGCGTTTTGCCAACGATTGTTCGACGTTTTGCAAATAAACGTGACGTGCAATGCATTCGTCGTGTAAAACTGAGAGAAAGGAGCGTTTAAACGTCGAAGTATTTCCAACGCGAAGGAAATTACAGTCAGTTTTCGCCAAAGTCGACGAAATATCGCGTTTTGTGTGCGATTGCGCGTGGTTTTGCCGCATAACGCGGCATGCATTGCATTTGCCGTGCAAAACTGAGGGACAGGAGCGAATAAACTTCGAAATATCTCCAACGCAAAGGAAATTAGTCAGTTTTCGTCAAAATCGATGAAACATAGCGTTTTGCGAACAATTGCGCGTAGTTTGGCCTCTAAAAGCGACGTGCATTCCACTCGCCGTGCAGAACTGACTAAAATTATCCTTTAAACGTCGAAGTATCTCCAACGCGAAGGAAATTACAGTCAGTTTTCTTCAAAATCGAAGAATGATCACGTTTTGCGTACGATTGCTCGAGTTTTTGCAGCTATCCGCTATGTACACTGCAGTCGATGTGTAAAACTGAGTGAAAGGAGCGTTTAAACGTCGAAGTATTTCCAACGCAAAGGAAATTACAGTCAGTTTTCGCCAAAGTCGAAGAAAGATCGCGTTTTGCGAGCGATTGCGCGTGGTTTTGCCGCAAAACGCGGCGTGGGTTGCATTTGCCGTCCAAAACAGAGGGACAGGAGCGATTAAACTTCCAAATATCTCCAACGCAAAGGAAATTGGTCAGTTTTCGTCAAAATCGACGAAACATCGCGTTTTGCGAACGATTACTCGAGATAATGCAGCTAAACGCTACGTGCAATGCATTCGTCGTGAGAAACTGAGTAAAATGATAGTTTAAACGTCGAAGTATTTCCAACGCGAAGGAAATTACAGTCAGTTTTCGTCAAAATTGACGAAAGATCGCGTTTTGCGAACGATTGTGCGTGGTTTGGCCTCTAAAAGCGACGTGCATTCCACTCGCCGTGCAGAACTGAGTGAGAGGAGCGTCTAAACGTCAAAATATCTCCAACGCGAAGGAAATTACAGTCAGTTTTCGTCAAAATCGATGAAACATTGCGGTTTGAGATCCACCGCGCGTTGTATTACTGCTAAACGCGACATGCAATGCATTTGTCGTGAAAAACTGAGTAAAATGATCGATTAAACGTCGAAGTATTTCCAACGCGAAGGAAATTACAGTCAGTTTTCGTCAAAGTCGACGAAACATTGCATTTTCAGATCCACCGCGCGTTGTATTGCCCCTAAACGCGACGCGCA